>JAWPHD010000118.1:0-65000 GCA_037043455.1 Cyrtodaria siliqua | reverse complement strand
TATATTTTACATTTTCCTCATGTTTCTACATGCAAGTAGGTGGGTCAGCACCATCCGACCCAAACAGCTTTTTCAAAACATACTTAATGTATGGCTTCTGTATGTTGTTTTGATAAAACTAAGATAGGTCTTTCAAAACAAGTAATAAAAAATATAGCTTCCTATATTAGGGAACTCAGTACAGAGCTTAGAGCTATAAGGTAGGCCTATGGAAAATGAATTGGTGTAGTATGACATAAAGCCTAAAATATGCTGAAAATGACGTAAAACACCATTCAACAAACCAACCGTAAACCTTACACTTGAACAGGAGGCACCACAATAATCCGAATCCGAAACTATTAGAAGAGACCAAGCTTTTAACGGTCTCAAGACTGTAAGTTTTTAGTTACTATCTAATAATTCTCAATGCATAAAAAAAACACAAACAATTATTTTATGTTTTCACCTCTTAAGATGTTAAGGCATAAGAACCGATCAAAAAATTAAGGACAGTTGTGCAAAGTTTCATGGAAACAGTTCCAGTAATAACAGGTTTAACTTTAATGAATTCTTTCTTTGGAGCCCGTGTATACCTAGTCTCACGGCGATGTTTTGTTCGATGACCAGTGTACTTGATGTTCTTTCAAATAGCTTCATGATCATTGATAGACAGGCAGCTGCCTTATCATCTGTATTTAATTGATCATAATCAGACGAACTAGTGATAACTATCAGACGAGGTACAGGTATGAGACCACTAATTATTTCCCCCATTGACACCAATGTTAAAATGTCACATATTAATGATTTGCTTCAACTTCAAGTATGGATAATGCGGCAGTGTAATTTTCATATAGCAAAAAAGGTGGGGTAACAAGACATGTAAGAAAGTTCTTGTATGTTTACTAAACAGGTCAAGGGGGTACAGCTGTTTCCATTGATAGTTGCTCACAATGTGTAAGCATAGAGTCAAAATTTCGAAAATGTTCATCAATGATCCAGTAAAACCTACTAATAACCTTCTTATATATACAACAACAAAATCGAATAAAAAATTTAAAAAAGGAGGGATTACCTTTTATTATAGGAACTACATTCGACTACACCTCGGAGGTTTTCATGCAATTCCTGGTGGTAAACCTACAAGCTACCAAATCGGTGGCGTAATCGTAGAGCGTCCATCTCACGCGCGGAAGTTCGTGGATTCAGTCCCCTGCCGGTTCACACCAACGACTAGAATACAGTGAGATGTTTGTTTTTGTATACTAGATTATCCAATGTGATCAAATTCTGGAAGTAGAGAACTTGAACTATTATAATGATGTTATATTATGTATGCTATTGTCAAACTGTGAATTCCTTGAGGATATAAGCTTACTTGAAGAAATTACTGAATTCCCTGTGGATAGAAGCTTGCATGAACTAATTTCTGTATCCTTGTAAAAGAAGCGTTACTATTTGAGAACTGTTTTTGCCTATATTTCAAAGGAAGACACAATAACTTAAATACAGTTCTGTTTTTCTATTGGATATAATTATTATAGACATTAGTTCGCATGGTGTTTTACGTCTTTTTTACCACATGAAAGGTTATATATATATGACGGTCGATTTGTTTGTGGTGGAGGCAGACCACCCACTTTTCCTGGGTAGAACCAGTACTGTACACCTCCCACCATCCGTAATAATCGACACTTTCTCATTTACAAGTCGAGCGAACCCACAGCAGTGAGAGGCGAGAATGTTCTAGTCTCACAACACTATTAGCTGCCTTGAATACTCGTGCCCTACATATGAAGGAGGTAGATAAAAAAAAAGTACCTCTTTTCTACTTTTTACAGGACTTTCAAATGCATACGTTGATTTATCCATACCAGCTTCTAAATCTACATCATTTAGGAAGAGATCACAGAAAGTTCATATTATAAGATTTCTAGCTAATTCTGCTTCATTTCACACATCATGGGTCTGGTCACCACGGGGTTGTCTTTATGTCATATTATTACGCTAAATTTAGATAGGTGTGACACGCAAAGATGAAATTTAAAATTGTTCAACATGGTAAATATTTGTTAATTGTGTTTTAAATTGCAGATATTGGCTCAGTGAAGAATTTAAGCATAATGTTGTACAGTTTGCTTATCTCTGTGCTATGAACAAAACCATTACAATGCATGGGACCCTATGGACAATTAGTTGTGATGTGAGACGTTTACAACGCAACGTCGACTTAAAAAAGGCGTTTAACGTACCACCACTGCCATTGTTTATAATATCATAATGTTTTTTTTGTTGAGTGTCATTAAACGCTCTTCTCGTTAATAAATACTATAGCTATTATAATTGAGATTTTCTCTGGGACTCTTTAAATCAAAATAGTATTGTGTTAATTTCCTTAGGATACTTTAATGTATTAACTATACTGAGGTATGTCATTTGAACCGTTCAATATATACTTTTTGAATGCAAGGTTGATTTTCAACTTGCATTCATAGCTATTGCTTTTGGCGCCTCGATCCTCATCGCCATCTGGCGGATAACCTACATTTTTTCTCATAAATCGAGGCTTCATGCTGATCTGTGCTAGACGATGAAAACAACTATAATGCAATTGTAAACAGGTCGATAAACTCTACGAAATCTCATTATGTATGAGTTATGGGCGATTTTTTTTAAGGCGATTTTTTGCAAAGTTTTCTCATCAAGGAGAAACACGATGTGACGTAAAGCGCACCTTCGCTTGACAGCGACTATAGATTCGCGCAAAGAGCCGATTCACTCAACCCAAATTAAACGAGATTTCCGTGGGAAGAGTTGTTTCAATATATTTATTATGTATAATTGTATATAGCAACAACTATTTCAAAAATGTTTTAGTGATTCACGATGTCAGTGAATTATTATTAATGATAAGATGAAATAAAGAAACATGTTAAGACACCACTGGATTGTTATTCTGTTGGAATATAGTATAGGCCTATATAGAAATCTTGTTATCGTTATATTTTCTGTATTTAAGATCGGATTTGATCAAAACTTTTATAGATTGTAGAGTTCAGGGTCTAATTGTGCAACAAAGTTAACACGTGTCTCTACGTCATGACTTATTGACGTCAATGACGTCACAGGACGTCACAATGTTATTAAAACCCGGTTTTTTTCACTGATCGCATTAAGTGTTAAGTTGTTTTACTATGAAATCAATCAGTGTCTATCTCAGTCAACGCTTACAGTTTTAACAACATGACGTCATCCAAAATGGCCACATCCCTGGCCGTTGTGACGTCAAGACGTCATCCAATTTGGAATTCTGATTAAAATCTATTCATTCATAACAAGTGTCAAGCTCCAGATTATCTGAGTTTTTATTCATAACATGTATCAAGATTCAGATTATCTGAGTTTTCGTTCATAACATGTGTAAAGCTCCAGATTATCAGTATTCATTCATAACAAGTGTCAAGCTCCAGATTATCTGATTTTTTATTCATAATGACAAATGTTTAAACCGAGTTGCACTTTGTTAGGATGTTTATTTTTATTTGCATGAATATTTAAAAAAAAATGTTTTTATGTCCATTTTCAAAAATATATTATGGTGTCTTAATCCTATTGATTTTGTCAGTAATGTTTGGTGAATTCGGGCACTGTACTTACAAAAAGATTTAATGTTTTTTTTGTAAACATGTATTTCGAAATCGACTAAATCATGAAACTGCACATGGCTGCGGCATTTTAACCTACTTCGTCCAGCTAGGTTCTGTTCTGTTTCTTGTTGTGGTTGTTTTTTTTATCAAATTATGGTCACTTTTACCCGTGTATTTACTTATAGTTAATTTCAATTCTTTTCTCCACCTAGAAATTTGTATTTTTATGTTTTGGTAAATACTACAGTAAAGTTTCTTTTCAATGTGTGGGACAGACATAATGAAGTTGAATCAACGGGTAGTGCCTCTTGTTAAGTTATGTGTCCCTGCAGCAGTTACGCCACTGAACTTGGACAAGTTCAAAACCAGTTGCATCAGACTAGACACATCAGACTTATAGCCTTTGATTTTTTTTAAAAATGTTTTCCAGTAGGCCTAAGACTATGCAAGCCAGTACAGTGATACAGGCCCTCTTGTGCATCTTGTTCCCGGAAGACTACTTAATACACACCACTCTGTAAATGACATAATTTTAGACATGGAGGTCATCTTGAGTGACAGTATGGCCATAAAACACAAATCTGTCTATCCGTCAGCAATTTCATAAAATAATATACCAGTCTAGATTTGAAACAGTTTAATGACAATTGATCACAATATATTTAGAATGGATCGACCCTCTAAGATTTTTGTAGGTCGCCCAAGTTCGCCAAGTTGGCTAAAACTATGTCAAATTTATGGAAATTTTAAATGTCTAGCAATCGTGCAAATATACATATAGTCTTTCCTATCAAACCTTGCATTTTCAGTACTTTCAGTACTTTGATTTATATACTGTATGTTGTGTACATATATTGCCCAGTGTTTCCCTCCCTTAATTTTCTACTACCATAAGATGACATTTGAAGCTTTCAGCTTTCATTGTAATCATTAAAGCTCCACTGCCAACTTTCAGCTCCTTGTAGTAGACCAGACGCTGTAGAGGTATATCTAAAACAATTTTCCCATAATTTAGGAATTTTCTTCCCAAGACGGGTTGTAATTCGCCAGATATTGATATGATACCATCGTTATTTTTTCCACGTCTTGTTTATTTCACATAATAACGTGTTGAAGATCATATCTCTTTCCAATAATGACTTCACCGCCGTCGTGGAATCGAAGATGAAAGTTGTATCCAATAATTTAGTATATTAGGATTATCATTTTATGATGATAATGAAGATCATATCGACGTCAAGACAATGAATTATTTATTTTAGCGCAAGATCAGTGATATGTTATTATTAGTTCTATCACCAAACATGCAAACTAAGGACTTTCACTGCTATCATGATTTATCACTGAGGGAGTAATTCTTTTTGATGCACGTGAGAGTATATAATGACTATTTATTCTATTTGATATCTGAAATTACTGCTTAATTAAATTTACTTTTTTCCGTACGAGCGGGCTTTCATCTCATCGTCTGTATTAAGGCGGGCTGTAATTCTAATCACGTTATGACAGGCGAAACTTCGCTCTATATAGCTCTGCAAACATGAACAGAAACAATCTAATTATGATGGCCGATAAGAGATGAGCCATGGCCAAAACGCTTCAAGAAAAATGTCTGTTCCATAGCTGTTGATGTAGAGGCTTCCCTCGGTACCATAGTTATGGTAGGCAGTCGGGAACAACGTTTGATCGACCTATCCACTTTATAGGTAAGTCCACCTGCCGTTATGTCGATCAATATATCCTGTCGGTTGAATTCATTTTAGATCGACTGAACTAACGTAAGGTCGACTTATTTATGTGAATCGATATATCCACTACAAAGGTAAATCGACATGCCGTTATGTCGATTAACCTATCCAGTCGGTTGACCTCATGTTAGATCGATAAACTAACGTGAGTTCGACTAACTTATTTAGGTGGGTTGATGTATCCACTATATACATAGATAAGTCGACTTGTCGTTATGTCTATCAATATATCCTGTCGGTTGACCTCATTTTAGATCGATTGAACTAACGTAAGTTCGACTAACCTACTTAAGTGGATCGATCTACCCACTTCATAGGCAAGTCGACCTGTCGTTATGTCGATCCATCGATCCTGTCGGTTGATCACACTTTAAATCGACTGAACTATTGAAGTTCGATACAGTCGGATTGGACCGGCGCTTGTGCCTTACTGTCTGACGGTCTCGCAATAATATTCAAGGGTAACAACCTACGTCACGCGCACGCGCTAAAACAGATCCGTTTACATACACAGAAGCTCTATTCGGAAGTTGGTAAGTGGATTTTTACCAAGATTTACGAAACATTTGGTTAATTGACATTGCCTACCGTACCGCATGGACGAGAAGGTTTTTTATTAAACCTTATATAAGCTGTTAACTCTCAGCCGTTTGTCAGTTTACTTCGATACAATCTCATTTCAAAGCCGGGTACCGTTTACATTTTGGTGGAAATGCGACTGTATCGAAGTAAACTAACAAACGGTTGGGAGTTTACAGTTTATTTAAGGATTAATAAAAGCCTTCTAATCCATGCGGTACGGTGGGCATTGTCGATTTACCAAATGTTTTGTAAATCTTAATAAAAATCAATTTACCAGCTCCCGAATCGAGCTTCTGTGTATGTAAACGGACCCGTTTTGGCGCGTGCGCGTGACGTAGGTTGCTACCCTTGTATTATCTTCCTTGAAATCCACGAACTTAGAGACAAATAAAGTGGAACATAATTCAGTTTTTTCTCTCCATCTTGTCAATTTTTATTTTGAAAAATATAGCATTCTACACATGCAGTGTCAGAGACTAAGTGTCAGACACTAAGTCCCATGTTAGGTTTCATTCTTATTTCAGCAGTATCTGAAGCTGGCAAAGGCATTTAATTTATTGTTTAAAACTGCAGGTATTATCTATTCTCAACATATTAAATTAACAACAAGGACTGCGGTTCTGCTATAAAGTACAAATGGTGTGAAGTACTATGCAGTCCGACTACGATAAAATTAAGGACCTATTTTCTAATATTTCCCATCGCTACTATGTCATTGAAAAAGCATGGAAATCATGTTTATGCTCCATGACCGATCAACTCAGGTAGATAAATTGAGGCCCGCTTGTAGTTTTTTCTTTGTGTTGCATTGCTATATTAGATATTGTCTTGGGTAAGAAAAGCTAAACACAACTTTGTAATTTAGAAAAGCATATTCATAATTTAGCTAGGTTAAATACAAAACTTGTCTGATATTTCGTTATTGTTTCTAGAAATGAATAACTTTCTGTTGTGTGTTATATTTTACTGCACAAAACCAGGCTTTATTGGGTGGGCCTCATAATCTGAATCAAAATTGAATATCACAACGTTCTCATGAAATTGCATGGCTAACAGAGATTTACAGTTACCTATAGTGAGCTCCGGCTCCTTCACCCAACTGTAAGAAGTACCATTTGTGGAAATGATCCTATCTCTGGTATCATCCCAATTAAGGTCTAAATATTCATTCTCTGTAGCCCATTTCCGTACAATGTTCGAAATTTCAGTCACATGGCGCAAAGTCACATGACTTCAAGAACTAATCAGATGCTGGTAGTCAAATAAGTATCAACAATCACACATTAACCAGTTTCAATGTTTATATACTGAGTTAAAGTATGCGACAGAAGGCCACACGAAATAACGAAAAGACGACAATATCAAATGGCGTCTTTTCGCGGCTCAAGTGTCGTTTTTCCGTCTTTTTGCGTGGCGTTCTGTCGTCTTTTCGCCCTTAAAATGTCCTCTTTTCGTTCTGTCGTTCTGTCGCGGCGAAATAATGAAAAGACGAAAAGACGACAGATGACAGAAATCAGCCACCATAGTCTACGTCTAAGTTGTTGTTGTTGTACTGTCCGGCAATGTCTAAGTTGTTGCTGTTGCCAATGTCTAAGTTGTAGCTGTACCGTCTATCAACGTCTAAGCTGTAGTTATACTGCCTGTCAACGTCTAAGTTGTAGTTATACTGTTTGTCAACGTCTAAGCTGTAGTTATACTGTTTGCCAACGTCTAAGTTGTAGTTATACTGTTTGTCAACGTCTAAGCTGTAGTTATACTGTCTGTCAACGTCTAAGTTGTAGTTATACTGTTTGTCAACGTCTAAGCTGTAGTTATACTGTATGTCAACGTCTAAGTTGTAGTCAGGGGCAATGTATAAGTTGTTGTTCTACTGTCTGTCAACGTATAAGTTGTTGTTGTACTGTCTGCCAATGTCTAAATTATTGTTGTACTGTCTGTCAATGTCTAAGTTGTTGTTGTACTGTCTGTCGACGACTAAGTTATTGTTGTTGTACTGTCTGTCAACGTATAAGTTGTTGTTGTACTGTCTGCCAATGTCTAAGTTGTTGTTGTACTGTCTGTCGATGCCTAAGTTGTTGTTGTACTGTCTGTCGATGTCTAAGTTGTTGTTGTACTGTCCGTCACTGTCAAGTTGTTGCTGTACTGTCCGTCAATGTCTAAGTTGTTGTTGTACTGTCTGCCAATGTCTAAATTATTGTTGTACTGTCTGCCAATGTCTAAGTTGTTGTTGTACTCTCTGTCGATGTCTAAGTTGTTGTTGTACTGTCCGTCGATGTCTAAATTGTTGTTGTACTGTCCGTCCCTGTCTAAGTTGTTGCTGTACTGTCTGCCAATGTCTAAATTTTTGTTGTACTGTCTGCCAATGCCTAAGTTGTTGTTGTACTGTCTGTCGATGCCTAAGTTGTTGTTGTATTCTCTGTCGATGTCTAAGTTGTTGTTGTACTGTGTGTCGATGTCTAAGTTGTTGTTGTACTGTCTGTCGATGTCTAAGTTGTTGTTGTACTGTCCGTCACTGTCTAAGTTGTTGTTGTACTGTCTGTCAATGTCTAAGTTGTTGTTGTACTGTCTGTCGATGCCTAAGTTGTTGTTGTCCTCTCTGTCGATGTCTAGGTTGTTGTTGTACTGTCCGTCGATGTCTATATTGTTGTTGTACTGTCTGTCGATGCCTAAGTTGTTGTTGTACTCTCTGTCGATGTTTAAGTTGTTGTTGTACTGTCTGTCGATGTCTAAGTTGTTGTTGTACTGTCTGTCGATGCCTAAGTTGTTGTTGTACTGTCTGTCGATGTCTAAGTTGTTGTTGTACTGTCTGTCGATGTCTAAGTTGTTGTTGTACTGTCTGTCGTTGTCTAAGTTGTTGTTGTGCTGTCTGTCGATGTCTAAGTTGTTGTTGTACTCTCTGTCGATGTTTAAGTTGTTGTGGTACTGTCTGTCGATGTCTAAGTTGTTGTTGTAATGTCTGTCGTTGTCTAAGTTGTTGTTGTGCTGTCTGTCGATGTCTTATTTGTTGTTGTACTGTCTGTCGATGTGTTGTACTGTCTGTCGATGTTTAAGTTGTTGTTGTACTGTCTGTCGTTGTCTAAGTTGTTGTTGTGCTGTCTGTCGTTGTCTAAGTTGTTGTTGTACTGTCTGTCGATGTCTAAGTTGTAGTTGTACTGTCTGTCATTGTATAAGTTTTTGTTGTACTGTCTGTCGATGTCTAAATTGTTGTTGTACTGTCTGTCGATGTCTAAATTGTTGTTGTACTGTATGTCAATGTCTAAATTGTTGTTGTACTGTCTGTCGATGTCTAAATTGCTGTTGTACTGTATGTCAATGTATAAGTTGTTGTTGTACTGTCTGCCAATGTCTAAATTATTGTTGTACTGTATGTCAATGTCTAAATTGTTGTTGTACTGTCTGTCGATGTCTAAATTGCTGTTGTACTGTATGTCAATGTCTAAATTGTTGTTTTACTGTCTGTCGATGTCTAAATTGCTGTTGTACTGTATGTCAATGTATAAGTTGTTGTTGTACTGTCTGTCGATGTCTAAATTGTTCCTGTACTGTATGTCAATGTCTAAATTGTTCCTGTACTGTATGTCAATGTCTAAATTGTTGTTGTACTGTATGTCAATGTCTAAATTGTTGTTGTACTGTATATCAATGTCTAAATTGTTGTTGTACTGTCTGTCGATGTCTAAATTGCTGTTGTACTGTATGTCAATGTATAAGTTGTTGTTGTACTGTCTGCTAATGTCTAAGTTGTTGTTGTACTGTCTGTCGATGACTAAGTTATTGTTGTTGTACTCTCTGTCGATGTCTAAGTTGTTGTTGTACTGTCCGTCGATGTCTTAATTGTTGTTGCACTGTCCGTCACTGGCTAAGTTGTTGCTGTACTGTCTGCCAATGTCTACATTTTTGTTGTACTGTCTGCCAATGTCCAAGTTGTTGTTGTACTGTCTGTCGATGCCTAAGTTGTTGTTGTACTCTCTGTCGATGTCTAAGTTGTTGTTGTACTGTCTGCCAATGTCTAAGTTGTTGTAGTACTGTCTGCCAATGTCCAAGTTGTTGTAGTACTGTCTGTCGATGCCTAAGTTGTTGTTGTACTCTCTGTCGATGTCTAAGTTGTTGTTGTACTGTCTGCCGATGTCTAAGTTGTTGTTGTACTCTCTGTCGATGTTTAAGTTTTTGTTGTACTGTCCGCCAATGTCTAAGTTGTTGTTGTACTGTCCGTCGATGTCTAATTTGTTGTTGTACTGTCTGTCGATGTCTAAGTTGTTGTTGTACTGTCTGTCGATGTCTAAGTTGTTGTTGTACTGTCTGTCGATGTCTAAATTGTTCCTGTACTGTATGTCAATGTCTAAATTGTTCCTGTACTGTATGTCAATGTCTAAATTGTTGTTGTACTGTATGTCAATGTCTAAATTGTTGTTGTACTGTATGTCAATGTCTAAATTGTTGTTGTACTGTCTGTCGATGTCTAAATTGCTGTTGTACTGTATGTCAATGTATAAGTTGTTGTTGTACTGTCTGCTAATGTCTAAGTTGTTGTTGTACTGTCTGTCGATGACTAAGTTATTGTTGTTGTACTCTCTGTCGATGTCTAAGTTGTTGTTGTACTGTCCGTCGATGTCTAAATTGTTGTTGCACTGTCCGTCACTGTCTAAGTTGTTGCTGTACTGTCTGCCAATGTCTACATTTTTGTTGTACTGTCTGCCAATGTCCAAGTTGTTGTTGTACTGTCTGTCGATGCCTAAGTTGTTGTTGTACTCTCTGTCGATGTCTAAGTTGTTGTTGTACTGTCTGCCAATGTCTAAGTTGTTGTAGTAATGTCTGCCAATGTCCAAGTTGTTGTAGTACTGTCTGTCGATGCCTAAGTTGTTGTTGTACTCTCTGTCGATGTCTAGGTTGTTGTTGTACTGTCTGCTGATGTCTAACTTGTTGTTGTACTCTCTGTCGATGTTTAAGTTTTTGTTGTACTGTCTGCCAATGTCTAAGTTGTTGTTGTACTGTCCGTCGATGTCTAATTTGTTGTTGTACTGTCTGTCGATGTCTAAGTTGTTGTTGTACTGTCTGTCGATGTCTAAGTTGTTGTTGTCCTCTCTGCCGATGTCTAGGTTGTTGTTGTACTGTCTGTCGATGTCTAAGTTGTTGTTGTACTCTCTGTCGATGTCTAAGTTGTTGTTGTACTGTCCGTCGATGTCTAAATTGTTGTTGTACTGTCTGCCAATGTCTAAGTTGTTGTTGTACTGTCTGTCGATGCCTAAGTTATTGTTGTACTCTCTGTCGATGTTTAAGTTTTTGTTGTACTGTCTGTCGATGTTTAAGTTGTTGTTGTACTCTCTGTCGATGTCTAGGTTGTTGTTGTACTGTCCGTCGATGTCTAAATTGTTGTTGTACTGTCTGCCAATGTCTAAGTTGTTGTTGTTCTGTCTGTCGATGCCTAAGTTGTTGTTGTACTCTCTGTCGATGTTTAAGTTTTTGTTGTACTGTCTGTCGTTGTCTAAGTTGTTGTTGTGCTGTCTGTCGATGTCTAATTTGTTGTTGTACTGTCTGTCGATGTCTAAGTTGTTGCTGTACTGTCTGTCATTGTATAAGTTGTTGTTGTACTGTCTGTCGATGTCTAATTTGTTGTTGTACTGTCTGTCGATGTCTAAGTTGTAGTTGTACTGTCTGTCATTGTATAAGTTGTTGTTGTACTGTCTGTCGATGTCTAAATTGTTGTTGTACTGGCTGTCGATGTCTTAATTGTTCCTGTACTGTATGTCAATGTCTAAATTGTTGTTGTACTGTCTGTAGATATCTAAATTGTTGTTGTACTGTATGTCAATGTCTAAATTGTTGTTGTACTGTCTGTCGATGTCTTATTTGTTGTTGTACTGTATGTCAATGTTTAAGTTGTTGTTGTACTGTCTGTCGATGTCTAAGTTGTAGTTGTACTGTCTGTCGATATATATTTCTTCTCTTTTTTGCTGTGTGTCATTTTATAAGTTGTTGTTGTACTGTCTGTCAGTGTCTAAGTTGTTTGTTGTTGTACTGTATGTCAACGTCTATTTCTTCTCTTTTTTTGCTGTCTGTCAATGTTTAAGTTGTTGTTGTACTGTTGTAGTATTGTCTGCCAATGTTTAAGTTGTTGTTGTACTGTTGTTTTACTGCTTGTCCACATCAAAAGTGTAGTTGTACTGTCTGTCAATGTCTAAGTTGTAGTTGTACTGTTTGTCAATATCTAAGCTCTCGTCTTATTGACGCTGCTCATTGTCAAATGATGGAGTTGTGCTCGTGGATGTGTGATCGGCCCTGATGCAGTTGTACTCATGGATGTGTGATCTGACCTTATGCTGTAGTGCTCGAGGATGTGTGAGCGGCCCTGATGCAGTTGTGCTCGTGGATGTGTGAGCGGCCCTAATGAAGTTGTGCTTGTGGATGTGTGATCTGGTCTTATGCTGTTGTGCTCGAGGATGTGTGAGCGGCCCTGAAGCAGTTGTGCTGCTCGTGGATGTGTGATCTGGCCTTATGCAGTTGTGCTCGTGGATGTGTGATCTGGTCTTATGCTGTTGTGCTCGAGGATGTGTGAGCGGCCCTGATGCAGTTGTGCTCGTGGATGTGTGAGCGGCCCTGATGCAGTTGTGCTCGTGGATGTGTGATCTGGTCTTATGCTGTTGTGCTCGAGGATGTGTGAGCGGCCCTGATCCAGTTGTGCTCGTGGATGTGTGAGCGACCCTGATGCAGTTGTGCTCGTGGATGTGTGATCAGGCCTTATGCTGTTGTGCTCGAGGATGTGTGAGCGGCCCTGATGCAGTTGTGCTCGTGGATGTGTGAGCGACCCTGATGCAGTTATGCTCGTGGATGTATGATCTGGCCTTATGTTGTTGTGCTCGAGGATGTGTAAGCGGCCCTGATGCAGTTGTGCTCGTGGATGTGTGAGCGACCCTGATGCAGTTGTGCTCGTGAATGTGAGAACTGGCCTTATGCAGTTGTGCTCGTGGATGTTTGATCTGACCTGATGCAGTTCTGCTCGTGCATGTGTGAGCGGAACTGATGCAGTTGTGCTCGTGGATGTTTGATCTGACCTGATGCAGTTCTGCTGGTGCATGTGTGAGCGGAATTGATGCAGTTGTGATAGAGAGAATATTCTCAACGACGTTAACCCTGAACTTAGTTATGGGCGTCGTAAATGCGGTGTTGGTGCTGTTCATCTAACCATCAAAGTGTGGATTATGCGCAACATGTGAGTTTGTGGCAGGAAACGCCACGAATAGCACGCTGAAGTTGTTGTGGTAGGGACGCGGTTAGCAATTATGATTAACGTCGGTGAATTTCTTATTTGTTTCTCTTAGACAGATTCGCGGTTGTGGTGGAATATGTGGTCATCGGAAGCAGAAGTTGCAGGAAGCGAAATATTCAGTTATTGAAGCTGAAACTACTATTTTCCCATCTGTCAAGTTTATACGCATCTATTTCTTAATGCTGCTGTTGTGGTAGAGTTTGAAAATCTCTCAAAACGTCACAAGTGTGGTAGTGATGCCTATATTCTGTAGGACTTGCAAGTGTGACGGTGTGCATGCATCGATGACATAAAATTATATAGGTGTTGCTGCTGTTGTTGACCCCTATAATAGTGTTCACATTAAAACAAATATGAGTGTAAGCCCCAGTCAATGTCGAATGTTAAACAATATCCTTTACAATGTGTAAGCTCTTAATCAAGGCGTATTCTTTACCTGCAATTATTCATAATCAGACACTTTTTAATCAACTTTACTTGAATTCGAAATGCGCTGGGTGATAAAACCTTAATATATCGTTAAGATTGTGAAATGCGTATGATGACACAATAACCCCACCAAACACATTACTTTTCCATTCTGTGATTTTATATCCTCTATTGCTAATTTCATCGAGATTATTAGCTATTTATGGTGTTTCAGGAGTTATGACTCGGTGTTCAACACGTCAGGCTTCTTCCGTTCGCCGTACAGACCCGGCTTATTACTGCTATATTACTCGTTTATGGCTATAAAATGCCCATCAAATTCTGGGTAGCTCAATCAATTGTCTTATGATCCAATCTCCATCAGCCTTGTGAACGAAGGATTATCACTTTCTCAGATTAATAACTCTATCTCATTATTCTATCTCGTTCTCGAACGCATAGATTCCGATATTAAATCATCATTGAAAAGAAATCTTATTGCAATAGAAAACTTCCACAGTCGTATTTATATAAAGAAATGTTAGAATAGCTGTTAAAGAGGCTGGTGGCAATATGGATGCCATTGTATGAGCAACGCTTAAGCATTGATTAGCAATTTGCAATTTATGTGATGCACTGTGGTCTAGTGGTAGAGCGTCGCACCCAAGAGTAAAAGGTCGTGGGTTCGATCCCCGCCATGACCATATGTGTTGTGTCCCTGAGCAAGACACTTTATCTGCATTTGCTTAGTACTGGTTCTACCCAGGAAGACATCGAGAGTGATTAAAATAAGTTCACAGAGCTTTATTACAATCGATGTAAAATAAATAAGTTTAAATAAATTTGCATTTTTTGCAATACAATAGTAAACCCATTATATCAGGGGTTGCATACAGCTTAAGATAGTGCTTAGTACATTGGGTTGTTTCCCAGATAAATGGATACAAAAATGTGTAATTATCTGGCTTTGTTATAATTTTAATTGAATACAAATATAAAAAATAAATAAGTTTTTCAATGTTGCTATCAATTGTACATACCATTCAATTCAAATGACATGTAACAACTGCTCAAATAAATCCCTATGTGAATTATTATAACTATTACTTTTACAACAACAATTCGCCGAGTCAACATGTTTGTTTTTGGATCGAACGTTTCCATAAACAGTTAAATTTGACGAAATAAAATGAAGCTCAATTTAGTGCAGTTTTATATAAGATTGAAGCACATTATAATGTGTGTGTGTGTGTGCGTGCGTGCGTGCGTGCGTGCGTGCGTTTATATTTTAATATACATATTACAATCTCTAGATCGCCTCCAGTCCCTTTAAGTTAGACAACTTTAAGTGCGAGTTAATGATTTAGACAACACGAAACATCAACAGGGCACGTATTACGTGTTTATTATATCATGTTCAAGTGAATTTAAAATAGATCGAATAAAAACAAGACTTTCTCGAATTTTACATTTAAATGTGTTATCGTTTTTGTGTTATCTCCTGTCGAATCACAATTTTTCCGTACGTGTTGTTTTTGAGAATAATACACCATGTATTTAGTAAAAAAAGAATAACAAAGGAAAAAAGGTATACATTCCATTATTTTTATTTTCCTGATATATAAACTCGTAATTCAAATTAAAATGACATTATACAAAAAAACAGAGTCATATTACAGATGCTAAATTTTGGTTCTTATGCCATGTCAATATTTCTAGTTCTTCGTCTGTTTTTATTTCTCCAGTTAAAAAGATGTTTGAAAAGAGGGATGACTTTAACTTTGACATCTTATATTATTCGTATGTGTGATTTGTACGATCATATCTTAAAGGGACTTGCGGCGACCTGGAAGAATTATAGGTGTCAATCAAACCACCATAATTTGTTTCAGTTGAATATTCATTGTGAACGATTTAATAATTATTGAAACAGTTTAGTCTGGAAAACTCTACGACTCGGATAGGTTTTTGTTGTATAAATCATATGATGAGCTAACGATATTATAGATTCTTGTTGTGTGTTCAAAGTATACTATTTATTTAAGTGTATGTACATCTGCGAGCAATTCGAGTCGTCGAGTTTTCCATATTTACCATTTTCATAAACAATAACTAAACCGAAGGTAACATGTGGCTCAATGTAATGCTTTTGCACATTCCATATGAAACTGAAGTACATTATTAGGGTTTTCATTTGTATTTGGATAGGCATTAATAACTATTCCAAATCGCCTCTAGTCCTTTTAAAGGGACACATGGCAGTCTTGATTCGTATCAAACCTGCATCGTCCCATTAGTTTTCTACATAATTTGCATATTTGCAATCATTAATATTAATTATTAAAATAGTCCAAAGACAATTCTTTTAAATATTGCTTATTATCGTTTATATTTCACAGATAATAATATTTAAAAAAATCCGTTGAATAACGAAGAAAGTTGAAATTTCAAATTTTTAGTTAACTATATGCAGCCAGTTTTAAAGTCAAAATGATATAGCACTATCTAATCGAGGTGCTAATATTAATGATTGATATAAAACTTAAGATACCACAATATTCAGCTAAAGGGATAACCTACAGTTGATAGAGATACGATTAGTACGCTTTGAAAAATATTGCAAGAATAGATAAGGTTGTCTGCCCACTAGAATAGATTAGGTTGTCTGCCCACTAGAATAGATTAGGTTGTCTGCCCACTAGAATAGATTAGGTTGTCTGCCCACTAGAATAGATAAGGTTGTCTGCCCACTAGAATAGATTATGTTGTCTGCCCAATAGAATAGATTAGGTTGTCTGCCCACTAGAATAGATAAGGTTGTCTGCCCACTAGAATAAATTAGGTTGTCTGCCCACTAGAATAGATAAGGTTGTATGTCCACTAGAATAGATTAGGTTGTCTGCCCACTAGCATAGATTATGCGCAGTTAAAAGTACATTTTTTCACGGGTTCTTAAAATACCCGTGATTGAATATGCATGAAATGAATTATGAGTTGGTAACTCTTAATTCGACCCTCCAGTTTTGAGTATTGGCTGGGCTAGTTAAAGTTGTTTATATATATTGTGTCTATAGAGTTTGATTTCTCAAAATATGTATTAGTTATATTATATACCTCGTTATCAGTAGGTTTAGAAACGGTTTACATCGGTTGTAACATTTGCCTGTTGATGGCGGGATAGCTACTTTAAACGTAATATATCGATTCACAGTTTCGCGAAAATGTCCTCATCGTTCGTGAGATGAGGGAATGAATGGGGTTTTAAGTCCCAGTATCACATGTAAGGCAATATTGTGACAACGACCTTAGAGATGGGGGCGGGGGAGGGGTGGGGCGGCATGATATACAGAATTAACTTTCCCATCAGACGACTGATTTCTATCGATATCTCAATATCTCTTTTATCCATTGTATTTGAAATGGTCATTAATCGATTTTAATGAAATTGATGCATACGCAGTACACAAGATACCCACATACCCACATATACACATACCCACATACCCACATAGATACACCAAAGCGGGTAAACTGTATTCAAACAACTATATCTATAAAAATAACAACAATGAAATGTAGTTCAGTCAAGGGCTCATCAACACATTAATATGTTATCTAGAGCCGTCCCAGATAGAGAGGTAGGATACAAATGAATCTAGGAACTGTCCTACTCTTACTAAACAATAGATTCATAATGGTTCTTTAACATAGTCGGAGGACAGAATACGATACACGTGACCGCCTGGTTTACGTTCACGTCCACTGGACGAGGCTACGGCTAAGAGGTGCAAGAACACTCGGACGAAACTCAGTGGAGCCGGTGAGGCATGAAACCGGAGAACGGCTTGAAACCGGTTCCTCCATTTGCAAGACCACCGTGCAATACACACGCCAGCGCCAAAAGCAAAAACTAAAACAATGTATGAAAGCGTATATATACTCAGTTGCAAAAGAAAGTGTACACTTTGAAAATTGTACTTTACACCCTATCCTCTTTATCAAGCGACAGTCCCTTAATGATTCGAGCTATTGAAAAACAAATGACAACATGATATTGGCAATGGAATGATAAAAACTTTGGTACCAAACATGGCATATTCATTTTGGAATTTGTCAATTTATTCTAAAACAACTTTATACAATTAAATCTAAGCAAAACTCAGTGTCCACTTTCTTTTGCAACTCACTATACATGGCTTCTTCATAGTATAGAGAGGCTCGTTAGTATGAGTAGGGCAGGCTCCCGGACTCCCTATGCCTCATTTCTCTCTCTCTCTGAGGTTACCAGATGATCGCTGTTGCAGCTCTTGTGTTGTGAACCGTTAACCTTTCATAAAAATCATTATCAAAGGGAAACAACTCGTAAAACAAATACCCACTGTATATCGTTTGAGTGAGACCCATTTTACCAGCACGTAGTTTAGCATGTGTAAATTGGGGATGGGATGGTATGAAGACAGACGGCACCCGAACGTCCGGACGAACGGACGGACGGACGGACAGACAGAGCATAGTTCACAGACACTGATGACACTTATATGTAAGCCAATTACATTTTATTTCATATCTTTTAAATGAAATGTAACATTTTGACAAAAAAATCATATCAAAATTCATCAATATGTTTTAATTATAATTGTTGATACATAAAATAAAATTGAAAATAAATAATTTGATAATTGGATTACTTTCAGTCACAGCTTTAAAGAACTTGTTTAAAATTTGAGCGAACTATCATGAAAAATAAGTGTCGTCTAACGTGTATGTCGTCGTAATGCCGTAATGCCTTATTTTACCATAGAAGCAATTTTGGGTATATCTTGGGTTTATAGACGACGAATACAAAACCCATGACTCGTAACTGACCAGTTCGTACACGGCCATATTTTTTTTAATTTTTAGGCGGATCCAGTGGGATGGGGCGGACTCCAGCCATATCTGATAGACATAGTTGCTTGCACGTATGCGTGTAGGAGTTAGGAGGGGGCATGGTGTGTGGGGATGGCTCCGTTTATCAATATTTATCATTGGAATTAACGAATGAAATATTCTGAAAATGCTACAGCAGAATTTTGAAAATGTCGTGTAGGAAACGCACATGTTTCAGGGGCGGTGTGTGGTAGGGTGTCACATGATCTTCCTTGTACCATCCAGACACCTCACATGGCCTTCCATGTAACATCCAGACAACTCACATGACCTTCCATGTAACATCCAGACAACTCACATGACCTTCCATGTACCATCCAGACATCTCACATGACCTTCCATGTACCATCCAGACACCTCACATGGCCTTCCATGTAACATCCAGACATCTCACATGATCTTCCTTGTACCATCCAGACACCTCACATGGCCTTCCATGTAACATCCAGACATCTCACATGACCTTCCATGTACCATCCAGACACCTCACATGGCCTTCCATGTAACATCCAGACATCTCACATGATCTTCCTTGTACCATCCAGACACCTCACATGGCCTTCCATGTAACATCCAGACATCTCACATGATCTTCCTTGTACCATCCAGACACCTCACATGGCCTTCCATGTAACATCCAGACATCTCACATGGCCTTCCATGTAACATCCAGACATCTCACATGATCTTCCTTGTACCATCCAGACACCTCACATGGCCTTCCATGTACCATCCAGACATCTCACATAACCTTCCATGTACCATCCAGACACCTCACATGGCCTTCCATGTAACATCCAGACATCTCACATGATCTTCCTTGTACCATCCAGACACCTCACATGGCCTTCCATGTACCATCCAGACATCTCACATGACCTTCCATGTACCATCCAGACACCTCACATGGCCTTCCATGTAACATCCAGACATCTCACATGATCTTCCTTGTACCATCCAGACACCTCACATGGCCTTCCATGTAACATCCAGACATCTCACATGATCTTCCTTGTACCATCCAGACACCTCACATGGCCTTCCATGTAACATCCAGACAACTCACATGATCTTCCTTGTACCATCCAGACACCTCACATGGCCTTCCATGTACCATCCAGACATCTCACATGACCTTCCATGTACCATCCAGACACCTCACATGGCCTTCCATGTAACATCCAGACAACTCACATGACCTTCCTTGTACCATCCAGACACCTCACATGGCCTTCCATGTAACATCCAGACAACTCACATGATCTTCCTTGTACCATCCAGACACCTCACATGGCCTTCCATGTAACATCCAGACACCTCACATGACCTTCCATGTACCATCCAGACACCTCACATGGCCTTCCATGTAACATCCAGACATCTCACATGACCTTCCATGTACCATCCAGACACCTCACATGACCTTCCATGTACCATCCAGACACCTCACATGGCCTTCCATGTAACATCCAGACATCTCACATGACCTTCCATGTACCATCCAGACACCTCACATGACCTTCCATGTACCATCCAGACACCTCACATGACCTTCCATGTACCATCCAGACAACTCACATGACCTTCCATGTAACATCCACACACCTCAGATGAAACATTTAGTCTATACAGTGACAATTATGTGTGTTCATGTTTATAATATTTCAGACAACTCAAGTTATCATTAAATAAAATAGTCTGCATTAATTAAGTCCCCTTTGAATTATCGTCTTCAAACATAAGTGGTTCAGAGCTATTCAGAAAAAGGCTGATAAACGTTTTTAGGATTAAGATTTTATTTTGATTCTTGAGACGACAGCCAGTCTAAGTGACAAAATATGTCTCACCATTAGACACGAGATGTACATGTACTAAATAAATAGAATAAAAAAAAACATATATGGGATTAGCAACAGTAATGGTGCTATTGTTTCTGGCGCATTTTTAGCGAAAGTTAAGTATTTCGAATTACTTACCTCAAGTATATATCATGGGAGTTGGAAATGTTAGTGGCAAATACAAATATTTTAGTTTTGATCATGAAAATAGGTTAATAAATAAATAAATTAAAGCCAAAATACCTTTTTAAACTCTTCTTTCTGCTGGGACAGCAGAGGGAAACAATCTCAAATAACTTTAGTTAGCTTTAATATAATATATGTTTTGTGATAACACTTTTAGAATGTTTAAATTAGCATTTACCCAGCACAGTAAACAAATTTTTGATAGAATTTCTAACAAATTGTTCTTTAATCAGTCAAGGATCAGAATTTTAAATTCAAAATGCCGTATCAAAGTTTTCAATTCTTAACCGATTTTAAAAGGTAGGGTAGTTTTATTTACCACTAAAATATCTGTTTCGCTGCTATATAACTTACATAGGCAAGAGTTAAATTGTGTGAAAAACAATAATTAAAAATATGTGTGTATAATAGTTTTATTGTAAACATAATAAGTACATTTTAGAAAAACAATTTCTTCATGGATTGGTATTAATTTAAAACATTGAAAATGTAGGGCAACAACTTGGCACAACCACAGAAGATGATGTACAATTTTGGATGAAGGGCCATTTAACTATTTCCAATATTAATAAAAGCAATATAACAATTTGGAAATGAGGCTACTTGTCTTTTAGTGGTTGAAAACCCAAACCTCAAATTATTTAAAACAGTATAATAAAAAATACACGTTCATATAGACAATAGAATATAAATGATGCCTACTGAATGTATTTTACTATGGCCACTAAATACAAGATGGTCGCCAATATTACATACTAATAAAAACAAAAGTGAACTAATACAATGCTGGTTACAAAATTGACAAAAGTTAACACCACAATTGAAGTCGTGGATATCAAGGTGAACCAAAACATATTGAATATATATCACATAATACTTAAAGGGACACTGTCCGTAACTTTTAGCTTATAAAACACACAATAATTATTTTCGCAAATATTACACACTTAACATTATTGAATATTTACTAATTAAAAGCAAGATTGTTTGACGGAATTCAATCGCGGTACAGAAAAAAGTAAATCCGCTTCGTGCGTTTGAACTCGCAGCCCAAACTAAAATTACGCAGTAATAATAGTGTGCGTGAGAATAAAGTGGTCGACAACGCTCCCGACTGAGCTTAGCGGGCTATACATATTACGCAATACATACTATGGTGAAAACCTAATGCGCTAATGGCAGTCACGTGATCGCAGAAAATGTAAATATTGTGGGTCCCACTTTATTTACATATAATAATTAAAACTTCTTTTTTTTCAAACTCACGAATGTATTCCTACATACTTCTTAGGGTCTGTCCTCATGTTTTCATGTATACACTTCACTGAATAAAAGTCAGACAGTTATTTGGTAATGCTCAATATGCTTACTTACGGACAGTGTCCCTTTTAGTTTAATTATGTAGTCATTGAATGACAAATAATTATAATTATTACAAAAGGGGGAGGTAAATCTACCAAATATCTAAACATCAGTTAAACAGTTGCCTAGAGTTATGTAATCCTGTTTTTAGATTTATTGCAGGTAAGACGATTACATAAGATACAATTGTTTTTAATAAAATTTATTTGAAAATATTCTCGTTTGTCCGGAATATACGTATTGATGCATTGTCCGAAAATTTCCTATTGTCCGAACTAACTAATTATACGTTGAACTGTCAATAAGTAGTTGTATGTTCAGCTGTCAATACCTCCGATTGTACGGAAAATAAAATAAATGTTGAATTGTCAACATGTCCGATTGTCCTAAATAAGTAATTATATGTTCAACTGTCAATATTTCCGATTGTCCGGAACATAATGAACATATGTTGAACTATCACTTTATTTATGCACTATTAATTTTAATGCCATATTAAATACATAAAATCAGCCATGGCCAATTATGCCAAAAAATGATATACATGTGATAGGATGGAGTACATTATGTTGGTAATTCTTACTTGAAAAAAAGGCTTATATTAATAATAAATGTTACATTTTGTAGGAAATATGGAAATGGGATTCAATCAAAAGTGTACCAAATAATACAATTGTACAATAGGTATTTCAAACAAAGTCACAAATTGCCATGTGTCCCTTGTAGCACCGCTAAATGTAAAAATTCCGCTAAATGTAAAAACTTCCGCTAAATGTTAAAAATCTTCCGCTAAATGTAAAAAACTTCCTCTAAATGTAAAAACTTCCGCTAAATGTAAAAAAAATACTAACCTCTAAATGTTATACATTTTAACATATAGCGTTTAGTGAAATCCGTTAACCGCTAAATGTTAAAAGTCACTAAAGTTGCCTGAAGTATGTATGGGTATGCACAATGCTGTTTTAATATACTCGATGACGTTGTTATCAAAGTAAGTCATAACGACAAACTGACGCAGCTGTTACTGCTGCTGTTTTCTTTTACATTTAGCGGAAGATTTTTAACATTTAGCGGAAGTTTTTACATTTAGCGGAATTTTCACATTTAGCGGTGCTACAGCTGTATAAGTCACTGGTAAAATGTATAGGATCGCCATCGTAAAGGTCGCTTGCGAAGTTGAAGTTATATTCAATATTGAACAAACTACATAAACTAGAACTGTATTCCTGAGAAACGGATACACCCATAAATCCTACACACAGTGAAAACAATCAATAACAAACATAAAATTATAACGAAGAAATAGCCGTAACTCCAGTAATACAATGTTGACTTTGGAGCCGAATCGATATGCCCATCTTGATATCATAGGTAAGCATCTTGTAAAGTTTCGGAACAATCAGTTGCAATACACTTCTCAAAACTGCTAACTACACCGCTCACGTTTTATACACTTTTCAAAACAGCCAACTACACCGATTTAAAATATGAATAATTTTGTTAATATCATTATTTCATAGTTGTTTGTAATTAAATAAACAAATAACACAAATCTGCACTATATGAGACAAATTTTTATTTTATTGAAAAACATTCAACCCATCGATATATATAACCCAAAACGTGAGCGGTGTAGTTAGCAGTTTTGAGAAGTGTATGTAGGATGAGACGCAAATGATATTATAGTATAACATTAGTCAAAAAAAGGGGCCATGATAAAAGGTCGATTTTGGCGCCGAACGATATGCACATTTTGACATCATAAGTAATATTCTGTAAAGTTTCAAACCAGTCAGTGGAAAACTGTAGGAGGAAATAGTTATATTTGGCGCCGACTCGATATATGCACATCTTAACAGCATAGGTAAGTATCTTCGAAACAATCAGTTGAAAACAGGCCATAGACGCACAAGATATTATAACGTAATTTTTTTTGAAAAAGGGGCCATACCTCTGATAATACATGATCGAATTTGGCACCGAATCGATATGCACATCTTGATATCATAGGTAAGCATTATGTTTCGAAACAATCACTTGAAAACTGTACAAGAAGATAAACGCACAAGATCTTATAACGTAAAGTTTAACGAAAAAGGGCAATAACTCTGATCATGCATGATCGAATTTGGCAGTCGATATGCACATCATAGGCAAGTATCCTGTAAAATTTCGAAACAATCGGTTGAAAATTGTAGGAGATAGATGCACTCGGACTGACAGACGGACATGGCCAACACTATATGCCCCTCACCATTCGGTGGTAGTGCATAACAAGTAAACCCTGTCATGTTTAAGCAAAGAGGCTAAGTAGTGTCTATGTAGGCTTTATTGGAAAAAGTTCCTTACAGTGGATGGAAAAAAACAGTGGATACAAATGTACAGTAAGTTATAAAATCATGCACTCACATTTATGATTTGAGTTTCATCATTTGAGCAAATAAGCTAAAGATACAACATGTTCCCAAAGTATAGATGCAAGAAAACTGCTTCCGACAATGAAACATATTTTGATAATGTTTCTTTTATAAATATGTAATTATTTCAAACAACTGAGTCAATTAAAGCAGCACTGTTCGTGCCATCACATATTTCAGACAACTTTAGTGACTTTTAACATTTAGCGGTCAACGGATTCCACTAAACGCTATATGTTAAAATTTATAACATTTAGCGTTTAGTCATTTTTTACATTTAGCGGAAGTTTTTACATTTAGAGGAAGATTTTTAACATTATGAGGAAGTTTTTACATTTAGCCGAATTTTCACATTTAGCGGTGCTACATCCCTTCAACTTAGATTATATAGTTTTTACACACCAAATGCATGCATATTATTAAAGGAAAATGTCTCCTAAAATCGCAACATCAAACAAACAAAATAAGATAAATATCAGAGAGGATTATGAATGATAACAAATTACAACACTGCAGAGGTCCCGCAACATGCTTAAAGGGATACATGGCACTCCTTGATATTTTTACTCTCGGCGACTTGTAAGAGTTTCTAGGCTATTGTTTTTTTGTATTTATAGATAGACGAGCATCTTTGTGTTTTACTTATTTTGCCTATTAATGCTGCCTTGTTGGTTAGAGAATAGTTCATGGCGGGGATTTGTTTAGTTACACTGTCCCGTTTTACTGGGTTGACAGTAGGGTAAGTATGAGGTTTGTTGCACCTTAGAACCTAGTTTAAACCCCAGCGACCTTTTTTGCCACCGACCGTTCCAAGGCGGTAGCCCTATTGTCAACACTTTTTTGTTTATGATGTCTTATTTGGCCTTTTATTCAAGTTGTTCTTTGTTTCTCTGTGTGTTTGTGGTTGACTGTCGTCCTTGAATGCTATTTTTCCTGTTCGATTTTTAAATCTATATTTTCTACATAGCTTGCATACCTGCACATCATTATTAATAATTATTTGAATATTTCAAGCAAACTATTTTTGCATTTTACTAACTGTTACGAATATTGCACCAATAACAGATTACACCAATAACATATTTAACCTACGGTAGAGTAATGAAGACAATTTGAAAACTCCCATGTTTTATTCCCTATTATTTCAATCTGTGCTATCTGTGCAAGATAGACAAAAATCCAAGTTATACTGGACTAATAAATCGAGGCGTTGACTTCAACAACTATGCAAGATTGCATTGTGTCCTTTTAAACAGATTGCAACCATCTCTGTGTTGAATATTGCAAATATTGCCGATAAAAAGGTTAATACGAATGGGAATAATACAAGAAAACACACACTCAAAAACTGACAACAAAGAAATACATAGTACTTTTCCTCGGTATTGCTTACATTTAACGGAATGGAGTATTATTGTACTATTGTGCGAAATTTAAATAACCACATAACATAAACATTTAAAATATTCCTTTAAAGCTAATTAAATGGTACAATAACAGTCTAAATACAATTCAATCCGATCATACTCGTCAACTTCTGGTATCATCTTCTCCGAGAAATTATGTCGATTCAAAATAACTTAGAGGATATCAAATAATGCAACAAGACGAGACATACCCTACCACTGTAGAGATAAGAGCACCATATACTACAATAAAGAAAATACTATTTAACCCTTAACACGCTACATATATATAATGGACTGTTCTTTCTTTGAATGAAGACCATTTCATGTATGTGACAAAGGGGTGCTTTGGTGAAAATGACTGATCAGCAGCCGGACCTGTAAACCCTGATCAGCCTGCGAGTCAGGCTGATCTGGGTTTACAATGGACGCAAAGTCTATTTTAGTCGTGCTTAGCGGGTAAAGGGTTAAACACGGTTTAAATACCACAATAAAACAAACCAAAGCATTAGACTACGTTTGTTTAAAGTAAGAAATAGTATTGCATAATTTCTCATATGTCCCATATCCATTGTTTAAAAACGTTTATAACGTGATGTTCACGAACAAATGTGTGCGTTGGAAATTGGGAACATAGTCTTCAACTTGATGCCCACTTAACGTCTTTGTATAACAAGAAAAACAGTTACTAATCACAATGAGATTAAGAAGGGGACAACCGGACCCGGAACCTGCATATCCCAAAAAAGGTCACCGTTATCATGGAGATCGAGCGTTTATTAAGTTTTACTGAAATTAAGATACACGCACGTTGCTTTGAGAGACAAGTAATTTAAATGAATTCCAAATCTGGAAATACTACCAGGTTGGAATTGCCCTATTCCGTTCCCTGAAATCTCGGTAAATCCCAAGAAAATATGATTATGTTTACATATATCTAATACCAAGTTACCTTATACTGATTTTAAAAGTTTTATTAACACATATATTCGTAACTCTTGGCAAGCCGCTTGGGATTTGTCAGTTAACAATAAACTCCATTCAATTAAACCGTTACTCGGAGAATGGCGTTCTTCTAGTAGACCCACTCGTCGAGAGGAAGTTGTCCTAGCCCGGTGCAGGATAGGGCATACACGTTACACTCATTCATATTTATTACAAGGTGAGCAATTACCAGACTGTATACCCTGCTTTGCACCGTTAACGGTCAAAAATGTGTAGACTTTGATCCTATGTGTCAAGGGTACTAGAATGTTAATACTATGACCGAGTTATTTAATACTATAGATTTTAGTCTAGTTTTAAATTTCCTGAAGGAAGTCAGACTATATAAATCATTATAATATGTTCTTGTATATATTTACTTCTTTATACACCCGTTTACGGGCATTTGTTGATTTACATATATAGTTTACATTACTACCATATCATCCCTTACTTGTAAATAGTTTTATCTTTATATATTTACATTAATTTTTAATTAATCCTTCATTTCTTCATCATTCATCAGTTTTTGCGCACAATATGACCTATTTATGTGTCGACGTGCCGTAAAACACCATTCATTCATTCATTCCAAGAAAATATGTAACATAACACGTTAATACAATGTGTTGTTTTACTTAGTCCGCTGGTGAGTGGAAATCGTTGTTATCGCTAACTAGTTGTACATTTTCATTTACATCACTAATTCCGTTGTCTTTTATTATTGTCTTCCACTCAAACGTCTCCTATTACCATCACTCGTTTTAGTGAAGTTTAAAAAGGAAATAGAATAACGCGTACATTATATTTACATCTAGTAATCAGTATGATCTATTTCGGCATCTTTTTTAATATGTTCTCATTTACACATGTTGACGTACGTGTTTTCTAC
The DNA here is from genome assembly GCA_037043455.1 of Cyrtodaria siliqua. Taxonomy (NCBI): domain Eukaryota; kingdom Metazoa; phylum Mollusca; class Bivalvia; order Adapedonta; family Hiatellidae; genus Cyrtodaria; species Cyrtodaria siliqua. The sequence goes on along the minus strand of JAWPHD010000118.1, from coordinate 37,355 downwards.
TATGCCTTGTGTATATCTGGCTGTGTGCTGTCATGAACGTCATCTTTGCCAGACGCAAGCTTTAATAAAAAATCCTGTATCCAGTCAAATTCATCGTTGGTTTCCGCTTCACCAGCAACATCTGGACAAAACGTTATTGATGGATACGCCTTCCATATCGGAAAGATGCTGGTGTTCCGATCTTCTACGACTATCACAAGGTTTTTAGCTTTACCGTATTTTTCTTCCTGAATTGATTTGAAAAAATCAGAAAAATGTATTAAGTGTGGCGTGGGGTCATTCTTTTCCGAACCTTTCTGTACAATCACACAATGACTGCACTCCTTCATAACTTGATATGTTCCTGTCAGTTTGTTGTGTCCTGGTATGACATCTTCCCAGTTGAGTGTCGTCCTTAATCCGGTTTTGTTAATTTTGTCTTGCAAACTAATCCCCATTTCTTCGGAATCGGGGTCACATAGTATGATAACGTCAAATGTGTCTGCAGTAGTTGGATCATAGACACCAAATGTCGGATTTACCGTCATGCTGTCATCGATATGTATTTCCTTTTGTCTCCCGAAATTCAGTGCATCTTTAAAGCGCAGATATGCCATTTGAGTGTCTCCCGTTTTCAGTGAGCTAATACCACCTTTAACGTGGACGCGCCAGAATAAATGGTCATCGGTTTTATCATAACCATTTTTCAGAAGCAATAGTGTTTTTAAATGTTGTATAGCTTCTTGATACTTTCCTTCTTTTTCATATGCTTTGATTATCTCTGTAATAATGCCAATCGTTTCCTTCTCGTCTTCCGTTGAATTCCTAGCCTTCTTCAACTGTTCAATAGTTTCCTTATATTTCTCCTGCTTTGCGTACAAATTCCCGAGCCTTTTGAACTGTTGTGTTCCCTCTGGCTGCTCAAGAAGCATTTCTTCCAAAACAGAAAACGCTGCCAATGAGCCTTTAAGGTATGGCATCTGTGAAAGAAAGCTGCTAGAGACCTCCAATGATATCTCTAAAAATATTATGGCATCATATTCTAGGGCGTCTAATTCTTTCTCTTTCAACTCTTTAGTTTCGTTTCGTTTGTCCAGTAAGCAAAACGCTGATTGTTCGTAGCAGTTTAAACGCAATACAGGAGAAGTTTTCTTACAGCTTATTAATGTTTTAAAGACTTCAAGAGCCTCGTCGTGATGTCTCAATGATCTATGCATTAGGCCTGTGTCATAACGTGCTTCGGTATTTTCATTCAACTCCCAAGCTCTGTCTAAATGATAAAATATCAATTTAGTGTTTTTATTGTCATCATGCCATGAACATACATATCTTGGACTTTTGATCATTTTCAGCATGTTTGAAATTTTTTGTTGATCAACACTTTCGGGCTTCGATACTAAATTTGTATTTTTAGAGCTGTTTGGTTTGCTAACATGTTTATTTTGTAGTCTGGTTTTTCCTTTCAGGGCTAATGCTAGATGATGATGTGCAAACGAAGTTTCTCTTAATTGTATCGCTATTTTTAAATGTTTTATTGCCTTATTGTGTTCACGGCGATATCTGTAATATTTTCCACTTCTTTCGAGAACAAAAACATCATCGACTTCTATAGCCAATGCTTTCTCGAAGTACTTGTCTGAGTCGCAGGACTGTGGTGTTTCGTCGATCGGAAAGAAGTATTTTACTCCACCTGTAAATCTGGATTCTTCGCCTTTTTCAATTTCGTATACAATCATGCCTAGTTCAGCAAACGATCTGGCACGATATCTCGCTATCGTTTCTGCAACTTTGTTTAATTTAGTTATTTCTAGTAATAACCGAATTATAGACTGTAAACACTCTTTACTAACAGTTGTTCGAATGTTTGGCGAGTTATGAAAATGTATCTGTCTATGAATGGCAAGCGCCAAACCAAATTTCCACATGCAAATATATTCTTCCGGAACTGTACCATCGCTAACGTGATTGCACTCACCAAGAACACTATAGTATATCTCTTCAGCGCGCTTGTACATTGTCATTCCAAGTCGAGAGTATGTGAATGCTATCTCACCCCTTGCAATTAATATATCTATAGCTGTAGGTTTTATTTGCTCAAGTTCATCAATTTGTTGTCGGCTCTTTACGAATTCCATTGATTCTAAACAGTACCATGCATTATTAGCCAGCGCGTTAACATTTGTTTTATCTTTGTCAAGAGCTTCTTTATTGGAATATAGTGCCTTTTTTGTCTCGCCTAATGCAAACCAAAGCAGCGAAATCATATTTAAGAGTCTTACTTTTTCAAAGGTTGTATATTCGTCAACATAAAACGTAGTTTTTTCTAATTCGTCCAACTCACTGACAAGTTTGTTTATGTTACATTTAAGATTGGATACACTTTTCATTGACGTGAGTGTCTCGAAAGAAGATGGATACTTGGCTAGCCGTTCTTTTAGTATCGTTGTGGTATCCATAATTATGTTGAATTTTATATTACAGATCTAAATTTTAATGGCTAAATGTATTTAATTGCAGTTGTCTTCTTGCATAAAATGTCTAATACGCATATGCGTTTGCGTATAACATTAGTAAACTTGATAGTGTACAAAGATTTTTTTTAATATATGAGGTGACGAATGTGGTATTAAATCTGGATTCCAAATCAACGTGGCATGAGGAAATTGCTCTTGGCTTGTAGCTGTGTTTCGAGTCTTCAGTGACATGATACATAACCTGTTCCACGCTTCTATTTGGTTGTCGACTTTATTCTAGGTTTTTGCATTGGTTCCGATCAATACTGGTATGATGTTAAAAGTGTTTTTGGGTTTTCTTTAGGTACACGTCAACTTATATTTCCATCTTTTTACCTGAAACAGATTATGAGGTAGATTTTATTTAAATAAATAAATAAATATATATATATATGTTTTTTAACGATTCCTGTAATGAATGAAATACCACAATATAATGTTTACACGTATTTATATAACAGGCCTTGATCAAATCTGGTCGTCTTACCTTATTCCGTTTAGTACCATAATTATGTAACCGAAATGACATACAAATAAAATAATAAAAAAAAGCGTAAGAGTTTTCCAGGTTGGTAAAAAATTCACGATAAGTAAAATGCTTTAACATGCCGATAAAGTTACAGTTAAAGAGTAGAAACAATATTATATCGGTAATAATGGAATACACTACAGGGACTTGTTCTACCCAGGAAAATATCGACAAACATCATATATTTAGCATGTGCTGAACATGACGTAAAACACCATTCAACCAACAAACCAACAGTCCTGTAACATTGAGTACAGTATCGTCGAAAGAAATAACACTACCTCGTCATTGAAAGCTGATGGACGCCTAGGTTATGCCTGGGGGTTGAACTTGAGGGGTAGGGCGGGGTAGAGCCGGGTAGGGCGGATAAAAAATACCTCAAAATAGGATCGTGTTACATATCAATTTGAACGTTTTTCAGTGCAGTGTTATAAAAGTTTTGTCCCAGGGTCATAAAAGTGGGTGTTGTGCGGTCAAAGATGTGGCTTTATGGCGAGCGCGGAGATTTGCAAAGACTTGCGGAGATTTTTATTTTGTTTGTGTGTATGCTTTTAAATGCTTATCTACGTATTACTGACTCATTTAAGCTGTGTATAACGAGACCTTATAGAAGCAAAATAAAAATAAAAACGATCGTAAACACGCATTACAGTACTTTTGGCTTGGTGACTTGAGATTGTGAATAGATTTTGGTCACTCGCCAAAATAAATCTGACAAAAACTCGAAATGTGTCCATGAATGCGCTCGCTGTATGCAATCAGCTTATATAAGGCCATAAATAAGACCGAACATCAATGGACTGAAACAATGAGACGATGATATGCGCAACTAGACTTCAAGATCAGACTACATCAATTACCAACCAATCAGCGGGCAGGGTAAAATATATAGATAAAATGGGCCGTCTGACTTTTTTATTATCAAAAATCTACTTTAAACTTCAATACCTCTTAATCTTTCACATTCAATATTGTACCTTTTCATGTTTAAATAATTTATACTTTTTCTAACAGATGCTGCACCACAACCAACACATACTTGATATCTTGCTGTTGTACCTTTATTACATCTTATACAAAGTCTTACTTTTGTATCCTTTGTTCTGAATTTATGTGTATTACAATAACATGAATCTTTTACTGCATTTTTTTTTACACAGGTCATGATTACCAATTTTAACAAACTGGCAAATAATATTCTCCATTTACTTTTTTTGTTATTATTATTATTAATTTTTATTTGTTTCAAAAAAAACAATTTACAGATATATACGTTATAAAAATGAGTTTAAGTGATACTGAATACATCATATCATTGTATAAACAAAAAAATATCAATGATAACCAGCTGCGAAAGATGATAGATAATCTTAAAGAAGTTCCAAAAGAACAAAATAAAGCATTGGAAAATTTACACAAAAGGCGTCGTGCTAAGAAACAGCGCAATAAGGAAAAAAGAAAGTTACAAGTTGAGAAATTAAAACTTGATGAACTTGGTAAGTCGAAACCTGAGAAACCTGCACCAAAAATATTTGAAAAAGAAACAACTGAAATGAAATTAGTTGACAAACCCAAATGTGGTTATTTCAAAGCATATGAAATGTCTGCTACTGATTATAAAGATCCCCTGAAACTGCTCCAAGATAAACAATCTATAATAACAAAACAAATAACCGAGGAGCTAAAAAATATGAGAGGAATAAAGTTTCAGTTAGGTTTAACCGCAGAATTATTCAAAGACAATGGTGCGACAAGACAAAATGTTTTAGCTGTTTTACATAGTGACCAAAATACACTTTTATCAGCTGAGCATTTGGATGAGTTATATGAAAAATCATCTGCTGATATACAAGAAAGTCTGGAAAGATTTACAAACACAGCATCAGGATTAGAAGTTGATTATTGTGTTACACTTTATTTAAATTTTGCAAAGTATGAACCACTAAAAGGCTCATCATACTTTGCCTTGCCAAATATAGTACAGAATAAAAAAGCAGTCATAAATATAAAAAACTATAATGACAAATGTATTCTTTATGCTATAAATGCAGCTTTGCATCCAGCCAAAAAGAATAGTGACAGAGTTTCAAGTTATCCCAGCATAGATTATTTGAAAGTGGAAGGTGTTGATTTTCCAACTCCCATTTCACAAATATCAAAGATAGAAACTCAAAACAATCTTGCTATTAATGTTTATGGATTTACAGTATCTGGGAAAAGTAAAAAGTTATCTGTTTTTCCATTTAGAATTTCAGAGCAGCCAAAAGAAATAAAAAGGATTAATCTGATACTGGCATCTGAAGATTTTATTGAAGATGATGATGTTGATACTGATGAAGAAGGAATCATAGATGATAATTACGACCCCACTAGTTATAACCAAAATGAAACCAAAGAAAAAGAAATAAAAACAAAATATCATTACTGCCTAATCAAAGATATAAACAGATTACTTTACACCCAAAACAAACATCATGGTAAAACTTATTTCTGTGATCGTTGCCTTCATGGATTTTCCAGAGAAAACTTACTTGAAAAACACAAAGAAGACTGCAACGGTATTAATAAAAACTCTTGCCGAATTGAAATGCCAAAGAAAGGTACAATTACAAAATTTAAAAATCATCACAAACAAATGCCTGTACCTTTTGTAATCTATGCTGACTTTGAAAGTATAATAAAACCCCAATCTAGTAAACTAGGAAAGAAAACAAAAATAACAGGTATACATAAAGCTTGTGGATCTGGATATCAAGTTGTTAGATATGATGGTAAAGTAGCCAAACCTGCTATTTACAGAGGTGAAGATACAGTTGAAACATTTTTAAAATGGTTAGAACAAGAAAGAAAAGTTATCAATACCATATTTGCAAATCCAAAACCAATAATCATGACTGCAGAAGATGAAGAAAATCATACCAAAGCTATAGATTGCTGGATTTGCAAAAATAAAATAACAGATGACAAAGTAAAAGATCATTGTCATTTCACAGGTAATTACAGAGGTGCTGCACATAAAAGTTGTAATTTGAAATTAAAAATAAAACCAGGAATTACACCTATTCCTGTTATGTTTCATAACCTTAAAGGTTATGATAGCCATTTGATAATACAAAAAATACATCAAATGAAAGGTAATATCAAATGCATTCCAAATAATGCAGAAAAATACATATCATTTGGTTGTGGTCAACTTATCTTTTTGGATAGTTTTCAGTTTATGGCTCTTGCAAACTTGGTTGATGCAACAGCTGCACAGGATTTCAAAATTACTAGAGGACAATTTTTTAATGAACACTTATGCATGCGAAAAGTTATTTATCCTAATAATCATGAAAACAGTTTAGCAACAGAATTACCACCGCTTGGAGATTTCACAACTGCGTTTCTAAGTGCGAATATGAAAGATAAAGACACTACCTTTGCAGATTATTACGAATATCTCCAAACAGTATGGAAAGAATACAAATGTGAAACTATGCAAGACTATTACAAACTAGGCATTAAAATTCCAATTCTAAGAAAAGGTGTTTATCCTTACGAATACATGGATAGCATGGAAAGATTTGATGAAACAGAATTACCGCCAATAGAAAAGTTTTATAGTAGTTTGACATGTGAATCCATAAAACAAGAAGCTTACGAATATGCACAAAAGATATGGAATCTCTTTGGTTGTAAAACCCTGGGAGATTATCATGATTTATACCTAACCGCAGATGTAACTTTACTAGCTGATGTGTTTCAGAACTTTAGAAAAACATGTATGGATTCATACGGACTTGATCCTTTACATTATTACACAGCACCAGGATTATCTTGGGATGCATTATTAAAATATTCAAAAATAGAATTAGAACTTTTATCCGATGTTAATATGCATTTGTTTGTAGAAAAAGGATTACGAGGCGGAATTAGTATGCCATCAAAACGATATGCTAAAGCAAACAACCCACTTGTTACTGGTTTTAATTCCAGACAAGAAAATAATTTTTTAATGTATTATGATGCAAATAATTTATATGGCTGGGCAAGAAGTCAATCACTTCCGTACTCAGGATTTGTTTGGAAAAAGAAAAATAAGAATGGACGATTTAACAAACCAAAACCTGGTAAAGGACAGATGCTAGAAGTTGATTTGGTATAGCCAAAAGAACTTCATGATGCTCATAATAACTATCCTCTTGCACCAGAAAGGTTGGCTGTAAAAAAAGAATGGCTATCTCCTTACCAAATAGAATTACTAGAAAAGAATATTTTAACAGAGCAGCTAGTTCCAAATCTCATGGATAAGAAAAAATATGTGATACATTATAAAAATTTAGAATTGTATTTATCTTTGGGTATGAAACTGAAACAAATACACAGAGTGCTAGAATTTAATGAAAAGCCATGGATGGAAGGATATATAAATCTTAATACAGAATTCAGAAAGAATTCCAAATCAAAGTTTGAAATAGACTTTTATAAACTTATGAATAACTCTGTGTTTGGAAAAACAATGGAAAATCTGCGCAAGCGCACTGATATAAAATTAATCCGAACTGATGGATCTGAGAACGAAAAGATAAGAAAAATAATATCTAAACCAAACTTTAATCGGCGCATAAAATTTTCTGATGAGTTATCTGCAATACATATGCATAAAACAAAATTAACTTTAAACAAACCAATCTATGTTGGAATGTCAGTTTTAGATTTATCAAAGTACAGGATGTACGATTGGTATTACAACACACTAAAGAAAAAATACGGCAGCAATTGTGAATTATTATACACAGATACTGATAGTTTGCTTGTGGATATAAAAACTGAAGATGCATATGCTGATACGGTTGAGATGAAAGATGAATATGATTTAAGCGATTATCCTAAAAATCATCCAATGCATGATGATGCAAATAAAAAAGTACTAGGCAAAATGAAAGATGAAACTGCTGGTGTTGCTATAGCTGAGTATATTGGATTAAGACCAAAGTTATATTCTATCAAAGTAACTGAAAAGTTTATTATCAAAAAAGCAAAGGGTGTAAAAGAATATGTAGTTGAAAAAAATATAAACTTTGATCACTATAAAAATGCATTATTCAGCAAAAAGAAATATGATCATGATATGAATATGATGCGATCAATCAAGCATGAGATATACAACATGACGGTAAACAAAGTTACTTTGTCTCCATTTTATACGAAAAGATATATTCGGGATGACGGAATTACAACTGATGCTTATGGTTTTTATAAAAACTTATGAACTTGGGTATCAGCAGGAACAATAAGTAATTCTTCTTTGACAAATCCTCTCTGTGGCGCTGGTAATTTCAAATAATAAACTCTTATACCTTGCGTCACCATATAACTTTTAATCTTGTGAATATCTACACTCCACATTGGATCAGTTGCTCTGCGTCTTCCACCTTCTTGTTCCCCGGGTTGATATAAATATCTTACACTTGCATTCATACAGATAGGATCACCTTTTAATAGATTTTGTTTCAACAGGAGGAGGCTTTTTTGTCTCCGCATTTATTGCTTTAACAACTTCTGGTAATCTCTTTACCCATTCTCTATTACGTTTTTGTGAATCAATTTCCTTAGCATACTGATAACCAAACAATCTTTCAGCTAATGTTCTGTTAAATCTTTCCACTAAAGCTTGGTCTCTGTGTATTTCTGTTCTGCCTCGTCTGATATTTACTTTGTGTTTTGCCATCAACTGTGATACTGCACCCATAAATTCTCTGCCTGGATCCACTTGTAATAACTTTGGATATTTCAAATGCCGACTGTATATTTTCTCAAATGCTTTGGCAACTTCTTTGCTATCCTTGGAAGTCAGCGGCTCTGCTTCTTTGTATCTACTCGCAATATCAACCACAGTCAGTGCATATTTATATGTCTTGCGTCCACGGCCAAAGCCAAAAGTATCATGCGGTAAAAATAACAAATCAGCTTGATGCCCTCCATTCTTAGCAGAAACATCAAACCTGGGTCCAACTATTTTCTTTGGCGCAGGTAAATAAATCTGCCACACAGCTTGTTTCTTTAAAAATTCTAAGGCCTTTTTTTCACTAACACCAGCCTCTTTTGCTAATTTTTTAACTGCTGTGTAACCTCTCCAAAATCCTTTTGGGCTGTAATAAATCTTTTCCATTTTTTTCTACTAAAGATTAAACTTTATATAACTATAAAGAAAAAATGGATATCACAACTGCACAATTTGATGAACTGCTTGAAGAGCAAAATCAAAATAGCACAAAGAAATGGACAGACTTGGAAGTAAATAAAATATACACTATTACAGATACGAAAATAATAGAAACTGAATATGGTCCATCCATGGTATTAACATTATTAGACAACGGTGAAGTATGGGCGCCTGGTCATCTCAAAGATAAATTAGAGAAGAGTGCTAAACCACCATATTATATGCGACCACTTGGATTGAAGCCATGTAAAAACAAACAAAAAAATAGGTATCATGCATATGACTTAGTCTTTTCAAAGTAAACATACTTAGTCATTCCAAATCCAAAGAAATCCAAAGTAATTATAGTTTTAAACTAATTTTTTTTTATGAACTCAATTTATACGCCACAAATCCAGTTGCAGCCATGCCCACCACAATAAACGTAATTTCTCTATTCTGTTGATCCGGAGATGGTGTATAAAAATCACTCAACTTGGGCTCCGGTTCCAAAAGCAAATGTTTGCCAGTTATGTAATAATACTGTTTCATAGCCTGATCCACATCATCAAAAGTCTGCTCTGCATGATGTTCTTTTTGCAGTTGCTTATTAATAAAATCTAATCTCTCTGTTCTTTTTTTATTCCACTCCGCTTGTGCTGCGTTTAATTGTTCCACTGCTTTGTCATGCCTTTGTCTTTCCTCATCTGAATGACTTCCCATTTTTGAAAAGAAATAATTTGAACCGCTAAACGCTAATGCATTTGTTAATGCGCCACCTATCATCATTGCTACTGCACTTGCCATTTTTTTATATATATTTTTTAAAATTATTTCATAATATCCGCAGGAATAATACCTTGCTTAATCAACATATCCTTTGTAGCCATTGCTAACATTATATCCACAGACAGCATCCCAACATTTACCATATTAAAATCCACTTTAGGGGCTGGTCTTTTTAGTATTTTTTTGCCAATCTCAGAATATCCAACAGTTAGAAGTGTTTCCACTCCTGCATGATACATCATATTTACAATTTGTTTTCCGTCAATACTTGCTGCCATTTTTTTTATATGATTATTTTTTTAAAATAAATTATTAAAAATCAAATGGGTCTTTTGGTGCAACATGAAAAGGTTGCACAGCTACAGGTTGCGTAGCAGATTTTTTGTTATAAATATACAAACCCAACCCAGCAATACCTAATAAAACCAGACACGGTGGAATATAATTTTTGTATACGTTTATTTTGATTTTTTCTGGTTCTTCTTCACCTATTGTTATTTTTGTTATTTCATCTTGCTTTGCAGCATTTTGATTTGTAACATCTTGAAGCAAACGCTTTGCCTTTCTTGCCGCTGCTCCTTTTTTTCCAGCTTCTATTCTTTTTGGATTTTTTACTTTTTGTTGTTCAACAGGTTGTGTAACAACAGGTATAGCTTCACTCTCTTGGTTCTCCATTTATATTATCTATATTTTTATTTTTATTAAAATCAATATGTCTAACAGTTGTCAGTATTGCTGTAAATGGTGCTAAGCACATTCCATACCTGTAATACAACTCACAACAAGCACTTGTCAAAGCATGATTAATACATGGGTCTTCCTCCAAATCTTCTATCAGCTTTGGTGGATTGGTTACATTAAAATATTTTGATACTCCCATCACATACAAGTTAATAAAAGAATTGCCTAAAGTCTTGGTCATGCTTGCCCCAAGTCTTGCTTCATATCTGCAGTAAAGTTTGTTAATTTCATCTGGTGGCATGCCATCTATGTTTGTGAGTTGTATGTCCTTACCCAAATATTGACGACTACCACCGCCAGCCACTATGGCTGATAATCTTTCTTTTTTTGTTTCTTGTTGCTTTGATTCATCTGGTTCCGTCTGTTCCGATATATTTTGTAATAGTTCTTCCGCATTCATTTTTATATTATTAATCTTATTTTTTATCTTGAAATAAATATAAAATACAAAACAACTAGCTGCGATATTCATGCAACTAGTAATTGTTAGTATTGTTAATAGCATTGTTATTAACATTGCTATTTTTTCTATTAACATTATTAATTTGCTGCAAGCATTGCTATTAACATTGCTACTTTGCTATGAGCAATGCTATAAGCATTACTATATTCCCCAATATTTCCAGAAGTAACTCTTTTCATTCCAGGGATGTAACTATTTTTTCAGGGGAGGTAACCCTGATCTTTCAGGGGAGGTAATTTTAATTTTCAATGGAAATAACTCTTTTTCTTCAAGGGAAGTAACTCTTTTTTTTTTTCAAGGGAAGTAACTCTTTTTATTTTACAATGTCACATGACCGTTTATAAACGTCTATTTATACACCGTCTATTTATACACCGTATTACACAACCGTTTACGTTTTGTGACAATTTTTATTTTAATTAATATTTAAAAGTACTTTTACAAACTATTAAAGCAAATGTCAACGCTATTAATACCAACACAACTAATTTATCAGATTGTATTGCAGCACAATGCTAATTAGAATTACTAACTATGATAATTTAAATTTATGCAAATTTAAAACCCCTTTTTAAAGTCAAGCGGTCGGTGATATAGTATATATAGGAGATCGAGTTATATTATCTATCGGTTATATGTTGGTAAGTGTTGGTTACCTGGTGAAAATGACAGTTATTTGCTAACTTGTTGTAGTCTCACAATTGTGGCGCTTAGTAGATGGTATCTGTGTAGTTCCGTTACTAGCAAACTAATATTGGGGTGCAGCTGCTAAAGAATTCTTCCCTGATATGTGTTTGCTGGTAACAGACCTTGCCAAACTTTAGGTGTATCTCTGCGTTTCGTTTCGGTAGAGATATGTCAAATAGAGTTCTGGTGATGTCTATGGAATGAGCCAGCCCATTGAAAAGTTAAACGGATTGTGGGATGAGCGCAAGGGCAGATTGCCTAATTGAAACCAGGTGACACATTAACGGCTGTGCACAGCTGCTTAAAAAGAATTCGTACAGCCGTTAATGTAAAATGCATGCGCATAACATGTGGCTTTTGCAAAAAATTATAAAATAAATTATTCAACCCAATAACCAGTTGGTTGGTCAGTCCTCAATATCAACTTGGAATATTTAGTCTTTGCTAAAGCTTTTCTTATTCTGGTTCTCTCTTCCAGCGTTGAAATAACATCATTTTCTCTCAAACAATTTTCATAACTATCTCTGTCCTTGGTGTAAAATATACACAACCATTTTGCTTGCTCTCTCAAATCTTTCAATACAGAATTATATCTCTGTGAAATAACCCACACTGATTGTTTGGCGTGGCGACCAGAGAATGCCAACTCTGATAACATATCTTTTTTCTTTGTTAATTCTTTTGTGGCTGAGCAATCGTCAATGATGTATAATGTTGGGTGGCCAGCATATTGTTTGAAAAAGAAACGCAACAGTTCTTGTAACATTGCTTTACCGTTGCTCACGGGATTGACAATTATTATTTTTTTATCTTTTGGGTTTTTCACATCTCCTATCCAGGATCTATTTTTATAAGCCTCGTTCCACTCTATGGTTGGACACAATATAATTATATGTTTAAAAACTCCAACATACTCTTGTTCAAGTATGTCAAGAACAAACTCTGTTTTACCACAGCCTGTCTGACCACAAATAATGGCACTGTGTGAATATTTAGGATATTTTTGTTGCAAACTAGTATTCTGCTTCTTTGAATCTTCCATCTTCGAAATTGATTTGCGCATCTTGTATTATATATATATAAATATTTAAAGTTTGATCTGCATCTGCTTTTTTATTTATTAATATCGTTATGCCTTCACTGCCGTTTTCTATTCTTCTTCCACTGCCGTGTAATAAATTGTCATCACATGTTCTAAGGTCAAGCCACAAAGCATATGATTTTGTCAAATAGGTCTCAAGAGAAACACTGGTAAAGTTTAAGTCCCTCGCTGCTATTTCTGTCTCTTTGTTTCTTTTTGATGTCAAGGCAAAATATTTGTTGATTTCATCCCAATGTTGATATGCCTTCATGCCCTGACTATACAACTGATTTGGTACTCCCTCTATTGTCATTTAAACCTTTTCAATCATTGGGTTGTAATAGGTTTCTGCGCTTGTTCTTTCTGGGTCTTCAAACAGCATTAGAATACCTTTCATGCTCCGTGCTGGTACATTAATGTTGATGTTCCAAAGGGTTTCAGATTTGTTTGCTATTATTTTTCTATGTCGCAAGATACGATCATACATAAATGACATCTTACCATTGATTTGCTGTCTTATTTGTCTGGCTAATTCAACATCACTAACTGTATCAAATTCCAAGCAAATATGTTTTATTACATAAGATGCATCAGCATCAGTGCTTTTGATAACTTTGTTATAATCGTTAAACGTTAATTCATATTCTAACCTATCACCAAGCCCCGCTTGATAAAATGGCATATGACTTTCTAACATTTCAAAGTCCAGTGGAATACAAAATATATTTCCATAAGCTGCTGTTATAGCTTCATCTCCGGTGTCTGAGGAAGCATCTCCCGCACCAACTCTATGTTTTAACATGTTTGCTTTACCAATACCTTGGTAAGCTGTGTTTAATCTTTCGGTAGGGCTTTTCCATAAATCTACATAATAATGATATATATCACTGTCATCTATTGACATGACTTCATTGCCACTTATTCTTATTGTCATTTTTTTCACAATTGTTCTACCCAGATTCTGGTATAAAGTACGGTTGGCGTCTGTTCTGCTTTTAAGTTCTATTTCAAAGGCAAGACGAGCAGTACTTGGAACTATCACATCATTAGTACTTAGATTTGGAAATCTCACAAGCAGTTGCTGGTTATGGTCTATTGTTGAGGGATTATTAGTTATTACTACACTTGTGCGGATGCCTTTGGCACCATGAGGTTCTCTTAGTTTTCTATGAGGGTTGAGTTTGTTTCCGTAAGCCGACATTGTTTTTATTTTTTAAATATATTTTTTAAAATTAAATAAAATAAACAATGGCTGAAGGAGGATTTGAATATGACAATCCTACGTATGATCCAGATGATTATGATGAATATTTTGATGATTTACCAATGGTGCCTGATGAGCCGGTTCGAAGAAGTCTTCTTAATCAAAGCGATCATATTGCTGAACTTAGGGGAGAGCTGGCAGAATCCACACTTGAAATATACAAGAAAAATCTTGTAAAATCCTTTTATAATGAAATAGGAAAACGATATAAGATGGCACCAGACAAAATGGATTATGACCAGTTTAAAGTATCAAATGATGGTAAAACATTATACTGGATTGTTGGTGATAAAGGAATAAGAATAACTGCCAGACAAGGCTCTTTTACATTTCTTGCTCTTGGTTCTTTGGTAAATGAATATAACAGGATTATTGGCTCTGGGGGAATAAGGGCGGTAAGACAGTTTTTAAATTTACCGGAGTATGACAGTAAAACAAAATTATCACAAAAATTTAGACAAGTATTGGAGAGCACAATAAACGATTTACCAGATAATGTGGATGTTATTCCATTACAAGATTTATCAAGTGTTGCAAATGACACAGCACAGTCAATGGAAAGTGCTCTTTATGACTGGGATGTGATTGAGCGTCCTGATGCTGAAACACAAACAAATATAGACAAGCGTGAAATGGATGGAATAGTAAAAGCAATGACAACTGTCAAGGAAGAACTTACCAATAACGTGGCAAAACTCACACAACTTGATAAAGACATAACAAGAGAAAAACAAAAGTTAGAACAAGCTAAGACTGATAATGATGAATTCCAGATAAGAAGAATTAGCGATCGCATCAAAGACCTTGAAAATGAAAGAGTTGCAAGAATGGATGTCATTAATGAAAACAGAAAAGCTTTTCGTAACCAAGTAAGCAGGATAAAAGAGACAATAAACAAAATGTTAAACGAGGATACAACTCTTGGTGAGAGGATCAAAACCTTGTTTAGGGAGCAAGGTATTACTATTGTTAGTATCCTAACTGCATTTGGTATGATTCTTGGGGTAATAATTAATTCTATTATTCCCACATCAAGTGCTGCTCCAACTCCAACTCCAAAACCTGATCCATCAAGTGTAAAAGACTGGATAAAAAAACAACTATTTAATCTTGGTAAACTTCTTGCCAACCTAGCTGGTAAAGCTGCTGCAGCACTTCCAGGAGTTATTGGTGCAATAGTATCATGACTTTTATCTGCAACAGGTAATGTTATTAATTGGCTTGGTAAC
Source organism: Cyrtodaria siliqua (assembly GCA_037043455.1). NCBI lineage: Eukaryota > Metazoa > Mollusca > Bivalvia > Adapedonta > Hiatellidae > Cyrtodaria > Cyrtodaria siliqua. The sequence goes on along the minus strand of JAWPHD010000118.1, from coordinate 21,893 downwards.
AATCTATGGGCTTTGCTTGTGTTTGTTTCCGGGTTGTTGTATGTGGCAGCCAAAGAGTGGTTTAAATCTCGTAAATAAGTAATGCAGCAAGACCTATTACTATAGTACCAACAATTATAGTTGTTTTGTTATCTTCGTGTTCAATCGCTATTTTTTGCATTTCTGGTGGGTTATGTTCCACAGTTTTATGTATTGATGATTTATCAAAGTCAGAATGTTCCGGTAAAAAAATTTTTTGTTGTGGTGCCTTGAAAAGGTTGAACACTTTTTGGTGGTAATGATTTTACATTTACATCATTATTCAATCCTAATGCTTGTGCATCGGTTGCTATTACAATTTCATTATTGTAGTCTTGTATTATTCCAATTCTTAATTCCATGTCACTCGGAGACATGTACAATCCACTTCCATAGACAAAATTAACTTTACTTCTTGCATATTTTAAGGTGTTTTCATATCTTGAAATTTGACTGGGCAAGTCGATGGGGCTATTTATTGCGTCCTCTACATTTGCTAAAAATTGTTTCTGTGCATCAAATGCTGTTCCAGTTCCAAGTATATCTGTTCTTGTTTGTGATTGTGAACCAAGAATTGCCCAGCAGTATGTTCTTATGCTGTCATTGATTCTTTCTACTCCAGCTCTTGTAAATCCAGATGAATCATCTAGTATAAAAGTAGACCAACTATTGTCAGCCTCAGATCCTTGTGCAATGTAATCAATGTGATATGTTTTATCACTCTCATAGACTGTAAAACTCATCGTTTTGTTGTCGTATACAGTATTTACCAAAGGATGATAACCAATATTTGTCCAGTAATTATAAATTGTTCCTAAACCATTATTATAGCTTTGTTTCTGTCTCCAGTCTGAATATAAGTCAACGTTAAACTCCTTGCATATTCTCTCGTATGCGTTTCGGTTATATGTGTTATTAAAAGCATTCCAATTTGAGTCTTGCGGTAATGCTACACTCATCTCAAATAATATTCTTCTGACTTGGTAATAGACATGAAATCGAAATAACGAACCAACCAAAGTATCAGCTTTTAGATGGTTATTGAAATCAATGCCACATCCAGTTGTCGCACACCAAATAGCAAAGTTTAACTGATTCTGCCAAAATAACATCCAATCTGTTCCCCAGCTTTGAACTATAGCATCTGATTTGACGTATGGGAGTTTGTATTTTTCAAAGACATTGGAAAATGATGCTTTAAAGTCTTTACCGTCTGATGTAATGACTATGTTTTGATTTATTATATCTATCACTTTCTTGCTAAAAGTATTTGAATAGTGAGCATCTGGGTTATATTTGAATTCTTTAGAAATCATTTTTATTTGTGTTTTTATATATATATATATTAAAAAAAAATGTTTCATACAATTTCAAACATAGACAACTCTATTAATTTACAACAGTATATCGATAATAGAGATGGAACTAGGCGCGTTGGATTAAAAAGTTTTATATACACTATTGGTTGGTTTAATATTAATCATGAAACCATAAAGACACGAAACCCAGATAAAATAGAACCTTTACCAAATGGACTCTATAACTTTGAAGACTTGATAAAAGGTTTTAAAATTTTAAATGAAAATATTACCCTAACCATTTATGCGCAAGGTGCTGAAGCCATTTTAGAAACGTCAATAGAGACACGAATGTCAAGCGGTCTTTCAAAAATGCTGGGATTCAAGGACAGAAAATGGTTGACAGGTACTACTTTAGGAGATTACCCAATTGATTTAGCTCCTTATAAACAGCTATATGTTCATCTGAAACAAGTTAATACGAGTAGTAATTATTTCAATGGTGCACCAAGCACTATTATAGGTGTTGTACCTGTAGTAAATAAGCAGTTTGGAGATATAGTATATACAAGTTTTTATCCTGAATATCACTGTCTTACGAATGATGCAATTACTGAATTGAAAATAGAAGTCAGAGATGAGTATGGCAACAAGATAGATAATCACGGTTTGCCTATGAGTTGTGTTTTAGAAATTATTTAAAAAATATATTTTTATAAAAAAAAAAATGAGTATATTTGGACCAACAAGACCTAAAAAAACAGAAGACTTAGAGGCTTTGATAAATATTGTTTCAGATTTATATAGACGAATTGTGCCTTTTGTTAACCATTTAAAAAATAGAGTTGATAATCTTAAATATGGGATTATAACAATATTTGCAGAGGCTAAGGGCCCACTTGTTTCAAACAGAATACTCTCATTTGGTAACGGCGGGGCAGAAAAAAATGTGGGGCATGTAATGACACGCCGTGGACGGATTATGGGAATAGGTTTAGCAAGTGACCGATTAGTTGGTGACGTAACTGTAATAGTTTCTGTCAATGGTGTTGAACAACCAAATTATGGTATAACGCTTCACATCATTCCACGCAATCATGATAACTTTGATAAACCTTTAGAGATTGGCGCTGGTTCTGTTGTTAACTTTGTATGCAAGGTTGCCAACGCTACAGCTGTAAATACGGTGGCATCATTATTAATTGAATTTAATTTTTTATTTATTAATAAAAAATGAAGCAACCAACGGCACCAAGTATATATCCTGAGTTGCCTGTGGAAGACGGACAAAATTATAGATTACAAAAGATTTCAGAGATTGAAAAAAAGTTAATAACAGAACGAGATATACGCCAGTCACTTTATAAAAAATATAAACGTGGTATTAATATTACAGATGGAATTGACACTACCTTGATATCTGCAGGTGTTGGCTGGGATTGGATTTGTTATTCCAGTTTTGTTACCTTTGGAAATAGCAGCAATAGTATGTGGAGCTACAGGTGTTTGTGTTAATTTTATCAGACGCAAGCTTAATGTAAAAGCTCAAAAACATCATGAAATAAAAACTTTGGCAGAGGCTAAGTTAAATAGTATAAAGCAGTTAATATCAAAAGCGTTGAGTGATGCCCAAATATCTGATCAAGAGTTTAAGATGATTTTAGATGAGTTAGATAAATATTATAGTTTAAAAGAAGACACCAAACAAAAAAAGGCTAAAATAAGTGAAGCTCAAAAAAAGAACTAGTGGAGCAGGGAAGAAAGGAAGCAATGGCAACCTTACAAAAAAGTCTAAAAAGTGTGTAATAAATTGTTTTAGTAATGTGTATGAGTACGATCCACCGCCTTTGTATTCAAGGTCAGAAAATTGTTAATTTAAATGTAATTTTGAGGTTTAAACTAGATTATGATGATAAAAAAAAGTTGTGATATAGTAAGTAAATCAGCATTTTATAATGATTGTGAATATGCATATATAGATAAAATGGGAGCGTCTGGCTCAGGATCGAGCGCAGCGAGATCTCTGAGTCAGACGGCCCATTTTATCTATATATGTAAAAGTATTAATTTTGATTGGTTGATAAGGTATACAAACCAAAGAATCTTGCTAAAAAAATAATTCATCTTTTGAAGAGTACTTATAAAGGTTAAATCATACATTTGTGCAATGTATTCATAATGTGTTGCATAATAAAAAAAAGAAGTATATTTTACATTTTCCCCATGTTCATACATGCAAGTAGGTGGGTCAGCACCATCCGACTTAAACAGCTTTTTCAAAACATACTCAATGCATGGTGTGTGTATGTTTTTTGATAAAACTAAGATAGGTCTTTCAAAACACGTAAGCAAAAATATAGTTTCTTATATTAGGGAAATCAGTACAGAGCTTAGATCTATAATGTACGTCTATGGTAATGTACGTCTATGGAAAATGAATTGGTGTAATTATGACTTATCATACTGATATCGCCAACAACCTGTTCAGAAGTTCATGAGGAGGAGTGTGACGTACGTACGGAAGTGTGATGTTTGTACGAGTACATCTGTGTGACGTACGGACGGACGAACAAGGGAAAAGTAGTAAGATGAGTAAACTAAAAAACTAGAGCATATATGCAGCCAGTAAATGCGTTATAACTTGTATATTTAAGCTTTGGGGCCAAATTAATCGTTGAACATATTCAGATTAAAACAAGATTATATATTGTTGTGTACTGGCTATGATGAGGTGTTGAGTGAACTATTAGTAGTCGTGGCACTTAGGACATAACCGTTTGCCCTGCATTGTTCAACAAGTTCCCCAAGTTGTACCCATGTAAAGGGGCCCCTTAACGCTAGAGGACAAAACCTGTTTTATAAATGCATTCACATTTGGACAAGATATTATTTTGTGTGTGTTTTTTATCCGATTACCCCTGGAGGTACAATCAAATGGAACCAAATATGAAAACTGATTGTGCATCCAAACATCTTTAACTAAGAAATACACTACACATTGAACATGAAATCTCAAATGGTTTGGAGGGAGTTAGCGTCACAAGGCGGAAACTCCGTTATAATAAATTAATGCAAGTTCCCCAAGTTGTACCCTTGTAGAGGAGCCCCTTTATGCAGGCGGTCAAATTTTTTTTTATATAATTATGTTGTGCCTCGAGACCCTAAATAACCATACCAAATTAGAACTAGAGGTTGTTTTAAGTAACAACAGATGTCTCCGCCACTGGAGAAAGGGCCATAAATCCGCCAGAAATCATTGAACTGGAACAACACGACGATATGCGCGACTAGACTTGATAATGATCATCACTACCTAGTTTCGTTGAAATCCGGCCAGGGGATCAGGATAACTAGTAGGGACAAAGTTTGCGTATTAAAACATTTAAAAGGCCATAACTCCGCCAAAGATTATTCCACTGGAACACGACAATGATATACCAAACCAAGTTTCGTTATAAATAAATATGTAACTATAATGTAAGTTTGGTTAAGATCAGATGACAATTAGAGGGACTAGAGTGCCCACAAGGCAAAATTATATGCATTTTTGTAAATTCAAGGCAGATAACTCAGCTGTTAGCTATAAAATCGTCCTTGATCTTATGGATATATATGCGGTATAAGTTTGTTAAAGATCGAATGAAAAATGGAGGGGTTAGCGTGCACACACGGCAACATTAAGCATTTTGGCAATTTCAAGGGCTGATAACTTAGCTGTTAGCGATCGAATCTGGCAGGTTCAAAACTCTTCCGAGATCTTATCGATATATAACTACCGTGTAAGTTTGATTAAGATCAGCTGACGAATGGAGGGGCTAGAGTGCCCACAAGGCAAAAATATGCATTTTTGCAAATCCAAGGACAGATAACTCAACTGTTAGCAATCGAACCTATAATAAATACTACTACTACTACTACTACTAATAATAATAATAATAATAATAATAATAATAATAAATAATAATAATAAAGAACTACCATCGCATATTGAGCCATGCTGGTCTACCGCCATTAAATATATAAACCAGTGTAAGAGTACTGAAAGGGTGCATTCCGAAATCAAATGTCACCTTTTTTAAATGGACTATTATGCCTCTGCACATTCTTAACTGTTAGGGTGCTTTTGAGACTACTGACTAAACTAGTGCCTCTCTATGGTTGTTTTATGTAAAAACTATAAATTAGCCCCTTACAAATAGCTACATAAAATGATATTAATCATACTTCACCACTTGGTCATTATATAATAATAATAATAATAATAATAATAATAACAATTATAACATAAAATCATAGATCTACATACTTCAATATCATTATGCACGTACCGAATTCCAAACTTTAAATTAAGTGTTCCTGTTGTAAGACTTAGTCATCTCTGTTTTCCTAGCACTATGAAACATATGGCACAACTTATGTCTTCGTTATGAAAAGTTATGTCGAAGGACAGACATATCACGGCGTATGAAGCATAAGTTATAAATTTAAAAAAAAAAGTTGTACGAACAGTTCATGTATTTGAAAATACATTTACAAATTATTACAATTTATAATAAAGACATTTGTAGAAAATAGTCCATAGATCTACAAATTGCAAAGTATAATAATGTGCCTATTATTCTATAGATCTACAAACTGCAACGTAATAACACGCCTATTGTTATATGGTAATATCTGGTAACATTGAATGCACGTTGACAAAAGATTACGTGTCAAAACAATATCAGTAGTATCTTATTCAAAACATCTAACGTGAACAATAGATCGTGTTCCTTCTGAAGCTTTCAAAAGCACTATGATACTAGTCAAAATTCCAAAGTACCCACCTAAGAATATGTCAAAATTATTTAAAATAAGAAAATTAGTTAAGATACAAAAGTGAGTAATTAGGAATTTTGTTCAGTGTATACGAGTATACAATACGCAGTGGAGCAGTCCTTTATATTGGTGTCCAATTTTGTGGAGCTATGCAAGATAAACATCATATAAATGGAGTTTTTCTGTGATCTAGTCTGGTACGATTACCATCTGTTACCGCGGCGATCCAGGTACGCTTACCACCTATTACCGCGGCGATCCAGGTACGATTACCACCTATTACCGCGGCGATCCAGGTTCGATTACCACCTATTACCGCGGCGATCCAGGTTCGATAACCACCTATTACCGCGTCGATCCAGGTACGATTACCACCTATTACCGCGGCGATCCAGGTACGATTACCACCTATTACAACGGCGATCCAAGTACGATTACCACCTATTACAACAGCGATCCAGGTACGATTACCACCTATTACAACGGCGATCCAAGTACGATTACCACCTATTACAACGGCGATCCAGGTACGATTACCACCTATTACAACGGCGATCCAGGTACGATTACCACCTATAACAACGGCGATCCAAGTACGATTACCACCTATTACCGCGGCGATCCAGGTACGATTACCACCTATTACCGCGTCGATCCAGGTACGATTCCCACCTATTACAACGGCGATCCAGGTACGATTACCACCTATTACCGTGGTGATCCAGGTACGATTACCACCTATTACAACGGCGATCCAGGTACGATTACCACCTATTACAACGGCGATCCAGGTACGATTACCACCTATTACAACGGCGATCCAGGTACGATTACCACCTATTACAACGGCGATCCAAGTACGATTACCACCTATTACCGCGTCGATCCAGGTACGATTCCCACCTATTACAACGGCGATCCAGGTACGATTACCACCTATTACAACGGCGATCCAGGTACGATTACCACCTATTACCGTGGTGATCCAGGTACGATTACCACCTATTACAACGGCGATCTAGGTTCGATTTCCAGCTCTGGAACGTTATATCATAAATGTTCGCATATAGTACTTACCTTTCAAAAAAAAAAAAAAATGTCCATTTAAAAAAACATTTTCGTATATTATATTTTATAGTGCACTATTTATTCTTTATTAAGGCAAAATATAAAAAAAATGGATCTCGTCGTTTTTATACGCCCGTCCGTTTAGAAGGGACGTATCATGTCGTGGCTTGTCAACCCGTCCGTTAACCTTTAGTGTTTAACCTACGTTTTTAACCGATCATTTGTCTTAGATTTGCAAAAACTTGCACCATTTAATCATGAAGATTCCTTCGCGCAGATATGCTCTCTCCCATTCGGTTTCTTAACGATGAAGATTTCTCTTCATAGCCTCTATCCTATACTTAGCTGACAAGTGGGTGTGGCTAATCTCTTTCAAAGTAGTATGTCTAAAATAATGAAATTTTTACTCTCTGATTAATATTTCTTGAATTATTTAGATTTGAATTAAGGCTTTACCTAGAACGTATACTTGCCCTTTACAAGTTATTGAGGCTAATAACTCTACAACAATGAAACGATATCATATGTTTAACATGATTCAATGAAAAAATCCCATACTTCTCTGATTTATATATTTGGGTTTATAATTTCCCCTTGAAAAGGGTTTAACCTAGAACTTAAATGTGCCTTCACAACTGATTGTATCTAATAACTTTCCAAGTATAAAGTCTACAGAAATTCAACGTTGTACACTTCTTTAGTATGATACAATGAATCATATGAAAAAGGCCCATAACTCTCTAAATCATGAATTATATTCTTTTGAAAAAGTTTTATTCTGGAACTTAACCTTGCGTTTTAGTTCTTGGTCATCAGTTCTAACGCTTTGGAATTTAAAACATTTAACATTCCTTACTCACACAATAAAAAACGGCCCATAACTCTTAAATGAATATGTTTGAGTAATGTACTTTATAAAAATGTTTAAACTGGAACCTAACTTCGTAGAAAACCTCCAGACTAATGATATACATCTTCTTTTCATGATTTTACCTTCTTGTATAATGTATAATGTTATGTATGACCGGCTTATTCTTGTTCTATATCTGGAAACATGTGACCGTTTGTCACATTTTGTATTTTGAAAAATTGAAACACATCTAGTATGTATGTATTATATCAAAACTGTAGTTAACAGTTTTAAATAACATACCCTTCTAGTAAAGTCTAAGCTTATCATTTCACCATCCTGATTACCAACCCCTTGATTTAATCAGCCCCATGTGGTTCCCGGATGCCCCGTTTGGTCACGGGGCAAAGAATAGGGCCACTGCAGATCCCTTCGGAGGGGTAGGCAGAGGGGTAGAATCCCCCCCAAATTCATGTTCATTTTATCATTTTTTGTTCATGTTCATTAAAGGTCTTCATCATAATCCCTGCATTGTTTCAGGCGCCATCTCGCTCACATCAATAGAGCAGTTGCAGAAAAACAATAAACGTGGCTCCAGCGTAAATGGAGTTTTTACGATAGAATTTGCAGCAACTCTGCAGTTCAGGGTGAGAAGGTTCTAGGCCCATTTTCCATATTTTATCTCGATGTAAATGGAAGATGAGCCTGGCATGTTCATGCCTGATAGGCGCCATATAACCTGTAATGTGTTGCTGCACCTTAAAACCCCAATTCATATCAATTGATTTAATCATGCATGCTTAAAACCAAAATATTTGAACAGATTCTTTAACGATGTTATCCAATTATTTTATTTTTTTATTAGGATACAGATCGGCATTGCTATCATCATATATAGACAAGCCGTACATATTTATTTATTTGTATGTTTAATATGTTCAGCCAACGACATAATTATTGTAATATACAATTGCGTTACAAGACTCGATCTAATTCCCCATCAGTACAATCGTTTTATGTTGATATTTTTTCTTACGCTCTTTTGCAAAATTGTGTATGCACTCGTTATATTTAATGCTGATAAAAATCCCCAGATATGATAAAGATTTAACAATTTTGATTATATTAACATCATAAAGTTAGACAAATTTAATATCTCCGGCTAATGGACCATCTTCTTTAAATGTAATAACCCCCAATCTCACTCAATACATTGACTTTTAATTTCCACTTTTTCTCCAGTAGAAAGTCAGCTCATTTCTATTAACTCTGTGATGTTTCAGAAGAAAAAACATTTATTAATAGCATCAGCATACATAACAAAATAAATCGTTCATACCTACGTCAATGTTGTCCAACCTTTTCAAGTCAATTTCTTATAAGTCATTTATAAACACTGAGAAAAGAAACGGGACAAAAAATCACCTTAACGTACTCTTAAAATACAGGTGCAGTCTTCACTACGCTTATTTAAAATCTTAACTCGCGAGTTTATGCCATTATACACAATCTTGATAAATCTAAAAAATAATTTATTTAAAAATTAATTTCTCATACGTGGTTTTATTAATTTCATCTTTAAAGTATCTCTTGCGGTTCATCCGTGGTCAAGACTGATACGGTCATCACATAGATCTCTCACCGTTATGGTCTTAGTTTCAATTCCATTCGCACCGCACAACATTATATAAGGAAAATAAGTCTATAAGCAGTTTGCTTTCGTTTTAATCCTTTAATATGATTTTACAATGTATATATGAAATGTTGTAAAACATTGAACAATACAATATGTTTAAACCAACATTATATGCGGTGTTTTTTCTTCTTTTTTCCTTTTAGTATCTGTCAGGAAACCCGTTTAACTCCCTGTCATAGGTGGGGGTCGTGTGTGTGGAGGTGGGTGGGGGGGGGGGACGGGGTGGGAGGGGTGTCATTCCCCAGTCACAACGTTCAATAAACATGTATTTTACTTCATTATAATATATATATACTCATTCAGAATATTCATAATAAAAGTAAAATGGTTGCTTTATTTCATTCAACTAAAATACACTAAATCTTATCATATCATAATGCAAGTAGAGAGATAACACAGTTTAACTCGGATTAGTTTTTGGAATGTCCACAAAACTCCGGTATCATTGAATTAATAAATAAATAAATAAATGAATAGAATTAAGATGTAGTCAATCTGGATATATTATGCTTATGCCAGTATCTTCCTCTTGACGCAGCGTCTCCGTGGCCGAGGGGTTAACAACGTTGCGTAAAATATTCGCTTCTCACCGCTGCGGGTTTGAATCCCACTGGGAGCTCGACTTGTTGCTTCCAAGGGATCACCTTTTCAGTATTTATTAACATTCACACTAGCGTTTGTTTAGTGCTGTCTGGCGGCCGTAAAATGTCAGTAGTGTTATTATTTACTGGTCCTTTGGGATCATCAAGCCCATTCTGAGTTGCTTTAACGTAGAATATCGCTTAAGCCGGTGCTAGGAGGCGTGAGAGGTGTTGCATCTAATAATTACCTCCCATGAACAGACTCAATAAAACCGAGTCTGCTACTTTTCTCTCTTGTTTGAGTTTGTTGCTTCCAAGGGATCACCTTTTCAGTATTTGTTTTAAGCGAGGAAGTATCAACTCTTACGGATGACGGGAGGTGTACAGTACTGGTTCTGGATGATCTGTTTCTGTGTTGAAAATGACGTAAAACACCATACAAATCCTCTTGACGAAACGAAAAGAAATAACATATCAATCGTTAATCCTTTTGCACTCTTATCAACACACATTATCAAATGTTTATGATAATAATAGTGAACAATATTTATTTATTAAACAATAAAACTACATGTTACAAGTTCGAATTTATTTGCCTAAAAAGATCAACAGTACTATAACTGCTTTACACAATCAATTGCTGCTATTCACGTTTTACACAATCAATTGCTGCTGTTCACGTTTTGTGTTTTGTCATTTAAATATATAGTTATTTTATGGATTGTTGTATGTGTAACAAGCTTGGAGGTTTATTCTCAAACTCCATAAAATATGGTATTTACAATATTATATTTGCATGGAGCTTGATAAAAACCAAGAAACACGTTTGTGAAGTATGTTTTCTATGTAATTCCGAGCGTTTCCCGTTTCCTCTTGAATATACTACATACTCTATTGGATACATATTTACTGTTAAACGTATGCTGTTTAAGAATTGTGTTATGTAAACATGTCTACTGAATTGTTTAGATTTCCTAGATGCAAACGAATCATTGATATTCGTCTAGACCATGTGCCATTGTATGGGATTTGGAGGTAATTTCTGCTCCCATTTGATGTCTTCTTGTCTTGTCCTTAACGGTTAAATCCGTTTGCTCTGGTTTCTGCCAAGTCATTTATCGGCTTTAGTGTTGTTTTTTATAATCATAAATATTGGATCACCGTTTTGTTTTACCTACATTGCCTATTAATGCTCTTAAATTGTTAAAGGAATTAGCCTGGCGGTGATTTCTTTATACAGTTTACACAGGGATGGCAATAGGGTATGAGTGAGATTTTGTACAACCTAAGACTCTCATTAGAACCATAGCGACATTTTTGCCACTGACCGTTTTAATGCGATTCCCCTGTTGTCAACCCTTTTATGTGTGTGGTGTCGCATACTCTGCCCCTGTTGTCAACCCTTTTATGTGTGTGGTGTCGCATACTCTGCCCCTGTTGTCAAGCCTTTTATGTGTGTGGTGTCGCATACTCTGCCCCTGTTGTCAAGCCTTTTATGTGTGTGGTGTCGCATACTCTGCCCCTGTTGTCAAACCTTTTATGTGTGTGGTGTCGCATACTCTGCCCCTGTTGTCAAGCCTTTTATGTGTGTGGTGTCGCATACTCTGCCCCTGTTGTCAACCCTTTTATGTGTGTGGTGTCGCATACTCTGCCCCTGTTGTCAAGCCTTTTATGTGTGTGGTGTCGCATACTCTGCCCCTGTTGTCAAGCCTTTTATGTGTGTGATGTCGCATACTCTGCCCCTGTTGTCAAGCCTTTTATGTGTGTGGTGTCGCATACTCTGCCCCTGTTGTCAAGCCTTTTATGTGTGTGGTGTCGCATACTTTGCCCCTGTTGTCAAGCCTTTTATGTGTGTGGTGTCGCATACTCTGCCCCTGTTGTCAAGCCTTTTATTTGTGTGGTGTCGCATACTCTGCCCCTGTTGTCAAGCCTTTTATGTGTGTGGTGTCGCATACTCTGCCCCTGTTGTCAAGCCTTTTATGTGTGTGGTGTCGCATACTCTGCCCCTGTTGTCAAGCCTTTTATGTGTGTGGTGTCGCATACTCTGCCCCTGTTGTCAACCCTTTTATGTGTGTGTGTCGCATATTCTGCCCCTGTTGTCAAGCCTTTTATGTGTGTGGTGTCGCATACTCTGCCCCTGTTGTCAAGCCTTTTATGTATGTGGTGTCGCATACTCTGCCCCTGTTGTCAAGCCTTTTATGTGTGTGGTGTCGCATACTCTGCCCCTGTTGTCAAGCCTTTTATGTGTGTGGTGTCGCATACTCTGCCCCTGTTGTCAAGCCTTTTAGGGGTGGTGTCGCATACTCTGCCCCTGTTGTCAAGCCTTTTATGTGTGTGGTGTCGCATACTCTGCCCCTGTTGTCAAGCCTTTTATGTGTGTGGTGTCGCATACTCTGCTTCTACTTATCCTTGTATTTGTTATTTGTTGGCAGTGCTTTTGGATGTTCTATGAATGCTACATTTAATCTGTGTTGTCAGTGCTTTTGGATGTTCTGTGAATGCTACATTTAATCTACTTTTAACACAAATATTTGGAAGTTTGATTTGAGATATGTAGTAAAAGTAGATATAAAAGTCGAACCGGTAACGCAGCACTCAACGACCACAGTCAACCAAAAACACGCACAGAGACAAACAATAATTACAAAGATGAATAAAGGGCAAGATATGACATACAAACATAAAAGGGTTGACAAAAGGGCTACCTTATTCTAACGGTCAGTGGCAAAAAATGCCGTTGGGGGTTTAACTCACTGTTACTATATTGTCATCCCAATAAAACGGGACAGTGTAAATAAAGATATCCCCGCCAGGTTATATTCTCTAAAAACAAGGCAACATTAATAGGTAATATACGTATAACACATAAATGATCATGTATATATGAATATAAAAACCAAAAGCCTAGAAAGCCACAAAGCAAGTGTTAAATGACTTGGCAGGAGCCAGAGCAACAAGAGAACAAACAGTTAAGTGTACGACAAGACAAGATTTAATACAAACACCCAATTCTATCATCCTTGAAGGATTGAGGTAGACGTCATCAAAAGGTTATCGCACACTCAAAGATCAAGGTTACGATAATAACATTTGGCAAAGGTTTTTCTAAGTGTATAGTAACGGTAGCTCTGCTGGAGTAGCTTCTTAGTTATGCAAATATTACGAATATTAAAGTATTCAACAACGAAATTGAAAACATTGAAAAACGAATAAAAGAAGATATTAAAGTCGAAATGTAGCATTCAAGGGCCACGGTCAACCACAAACACGCACAGAAAAATACAACAACTACAAAGATGAATAAAAGGCAAAATATGAATCACAAGCATAGAGATACCAACAATTTGTCTATAAACGGTAGTTACATACTGGACGAAAACATTATCTAAAATGAGTGCTTAACAACTTCTTGGCAAGTCCACATAATGTAACTGGCTAAACTGCCGTTAGTAAAACAAGCTTTAATAGTGTTACAGGCCAAAAACATAGTCTTTTCTCTAGCAAACCTTTTTGAATGAGAGCAATAAGTTTGTCTTTGATAAGGTGATGCGGTAAGGTTGTAATACCGAAGACAAGGTGATGCTGTAAGGTTGTAATACCGAAGACAATGTGATGCGGTAAGGTTGTAATACCGAAGACAAGGTGATGCGGTAAGGTTGTAATACCGAAGACAAGGTGATGCGGTAAGGTTGTAATACCGAAGACAAGGTGATGCGGTAAGGTTGTAATACCGAAGACAAGGTGATGCGGTAAGGTTGTAATACCGAAGACAAGGTGATGCGGTAAGGTTGTAATACCGAAGACAAGGTGATGCGGTAAGGTTGTAATACCGAAGACAAGGTGATGCGGTAAGGTTGTAATACCGAAGACAAGGTGATGCGGTAAGGTTGTAATACCGAAGACAAACATTTCTTTAACAACAGTTCACAACTATTATTTAAGAACTTTAAACTATAGAAAAATAAATTAAATCATCTGTTTTTAATGTCTTGGCGAATATAATACAGTCCCTTTCCTTTTAATTCTTCGGAATAAGGACAGAGTGAATTTTTCTTGTAATGAGGCATTTGGGACACGTAAAATAAATGATATGAACACGATATGTCGTACACGCGAATTTATCGGCGATATGTATGATATGGATCTGTATTACGACAACGAGGCTACTGAATAAATGCTTGTGTAATATTTATTATTCTTGTAGAGCTGATTTGGGAAAATAGATAACTGTGATTTAAACACCATACAGAACCATTTAAAATGAACGCATGTGATTTCACTGCATACTAAACCGTCAATAACTGTTTGCATGCATTGTAAATCACGACAAACTAGACAGCCGATGGAACCGCATGCATGTCTCCACATGGCGGTCACAATGTAAAATCCTTCAAAGATGGTTCTATATAGACATTCAATGAATTACCGGTGTTAGGCTTGCATGTCTTACTTGTCACTTGTCTTTGCAGGCAGGAAGCCTGTAAGTCTGGAGAGTTCACGCTTCTTTATGAATATATTTTTCATTTGATAAACGTAAAGTGATTTCAAAGCTGAATAAGTGCTTAAGGTAAGTAAAATATGTTGGTGATTTCGTCAGTGGTTATCGTTTTATCTGTCCAACCAGAAGCAAATCAATTGAAATAGCCTTAAATATAAAATAAAACTTAACTTAGTCGTAATTTTGTCGTATGTTGCAGCTTTAACATATCTGTGGTAATCTGTATGTTTGGTAATCATGTATGGAATGCCAGACATGACTTCATCTGAGAGTCGCGGACTCATTTCTGTGGATATCTGCATGATATTATTTCGGTTACTCGGATACGCTTCAGACATCTTATGATAATTTAGATTGACGAGTTTCTGTTGTTTAAAGTATAATTATCTGCCCTGTTCAAATTCAATTTTACATATATTCGTCCTGCCTGACAATCACTGTCCATATCTAATGACACGTGATGTTATTGTTCATATATACGCGTACTTTTTCTGAAACAGCCAATGATACGCTAAATAATTCATAGTCTGTTCCACTCACTGCATTTACTTGTCTCTGACACATCAGAAGTCTTTCATTAAGATCCCTCACTACTGAGTCTTTCATTAAGATCCCCACTACTGAGTCTTTCATTAAGACCCCCACTACTGAATCTTTCATCAAGGTTTCATCAACGCCTAATGCGATATCCATAAACCCCATGGCAACTTATGTAACCTGGGAGACTGGCTGTTCAAGTAGAACTCCTGCCAAGATCAAGAGAAGCTTGGTCTTTCTCTTTTGTCATATACATTGATGCCTGTAGCATTGCACTTCCCCCACTATATACGTACCTAGTATGACGTTGGTATCTGAAATTTTACCTCGCTAGTTTACTGGCTGAACTTGACCAAGAATCCAAACGGATGACGAGTAATTTTGGCCAACCAATATATTGTCTGCTATGTGATCGCTTTCGGACATGGTTCTTTTATGTCAACGAAAGAGACATTTCTCATATCTCTTTCCTCAATACAGGCCTCTCCTCTGGAACTCTGTCAACTATGGATAGGTAGTATCTGCTCTCTCAGTCATGCCTATTTTGTAAAATCACAAGTAACGTGAAAATACACTGGTAACGTGCAATTTTTAATTAGGCTACATATTTCATATTTCGACTGTTTCCCCACCTAATTCCCACTCAATACATGGAACTCATTTTTATTTATCCATAAGGATGCTTGTTTATTCTTAGGCGTGTAACTCGAGCACAAGCTGTTTATTGAAACAGATTGTAGGGCTAGTCTCCCTTTGTCCAAAGAGCGTCAACACACCTGATAAAACGAACCAGAAGTGAATTATGATATGAGAAACGATTACTATGGGAAATTAATTATCAACTTGGAAAAATTATCGAAAATAAATATTTGTATTCTGTAAAGACGTGACCAATCGTAACTGTAGTCCCATATCCACGGTGATTCTCGAGAGCGCACAAAGCAATGTGACCGTTCGGTATCCTCCGTGGATACTCGGAAAATTGGTACCATTCCGATTAGTTTGGCTACTTCTTAAAATGCAACATTAACATTTACGGTTAGTATTGTGACTTAAAGCGAAAGTTCCGAATGACTTAAACTTTACATATCAAATATAACAATAATATTTATGAAAATTTGTCATACCGGAAGTTGCACTCAACCAACAGCGAACAGATTATCAGTTTTCGTACATAACTTACAGAAGATGATTTTGAGATAACAGTCATAATGATTTGCTTAAATAGAAGTTTCAGATAACAGGTAAGATATTCCTATATTCTTAGTATGTGACGTTTTGTTTTGATTATGAACTTACCAAGCCGAAAGTAGCGAAACATGTTTGACCCAGATACGGAAAAAATGTACACATGCATAACTTGCACATCGAAGTATCGCAATATCCTCACACTTATTATAATCTCAACAATACTGGTAATAGTATCAACAATACTGGTAATAATATCAACAATACAAATGCCTTAGCGCATATTTTATATTGTTTAGCTCATCAATTATTTTGTACAAATCAACAATTAAATTATTCATATTGTGGATAGGTCACAGTTTTTTTTTATATATATATTTTTAAAATAATCAAACAAATGTTGCAGTTACCAATAATGGAATTGATGATATCAATTAAATATCATCAATTAAATGTCTGAGCTCAACCCTTATCATCGAATTTGTATTCTTTAAGCCAATTGCGATAACGAAAGTAGATCCAGATCAAGTACCGAGAAACGAAAGTAGAGCATGATCAAGGGCCGAGAAGTAGATCAACACGAATACCAGTTTATTGCATAGCAACATTGGGAGGCGAGTGCAGTTTCAGTGGTTCGTAAAGTATGTTTGTTATTTATTACGAAAACAAAAGTTTTTTTTTTATGTTAGTTGTCAGTAGTTTTAAAGGACCTTCTTCCAGAGAGAGAGACAGAGAGAGATGTCTATCACATGATTAGCCCACGCAATGCCGCTTTTGTATGAAGGAAACATATTAAACATAAAAGATTAAACATAAAAGCAGGTTTTTTGCTTTTACTTTTGTCCTAAAAACAATAACGAATTATCAAAAAGGTTTCGCGTTTAGTATAGCTATATTGTAAACTTGTTTGTTTTTTGCTTCATAAAAGTAAATCCAAAGTATTGTATATCTACCCTAGATACTATTCAATATTACAATGTCATATGCAAAGAAAAACTGTAATTGGGTCTCAGTTTACATACATGCGCTAATCAGTCATGGAGCATGAGCAAGCTCCGTTGCTCTTTCAATGACCAGGTAGCTTTGGAAAATATGTCCTTAAGGAAGTCACGGGCGCTCTCTCTCTTCACCCTCACGCATCAGCACAAGTTTTTGAAGTGAACCTCACACGAATCAAGTATACATATGTACAGCCGATAAGACTGCAAAGCTAAGTGCAAATGGAGTAGTTTATTGGAAATAGGTATGAAATAGGTTCGTTATAAAAAATAATCGTATCTTTGTTTTAAACTAGACATCTGTCTAACAATGGAATTTGATCTTTACTTATTGACCTTTGTGTTCTTCCTATTTGGGGGGCGTCCGTGGCCGAGTGGTTAACGTCTCTGACTTGAAATCACTTGCCCCTCACCGCTGTAGGTTCGATCCCTCAGGCGCCTAGGAATCTTTATGTGAGGAAGCTATCCAGCTGGCTTGCGGAACGTCGGTGGTTCTACCCAGGTACCCGCCCGTGCACGAAAATTGCCCGGAGGGGCACCTGGGGTCTTCCTCCACCAATGGAAGCTGGAAAGTCGCCGTATGACCTTAGCTGTTGGTGCGACTATAAAATCCAATTCAATCAATCTTCCTATTTGATTTATTTACGTGGCCTAATAAACTATTTTTAACAAGTTATTAGTGTGATGCTACCATAAAATAAAATTAAAAAACTTTTGAAGTATGGATGAAGCGAAGGTTACATGTTAAGACAATTTCCTTCATCTTTTAAATCACATATTGTATTATATGGGTCTCCGATTTTAATTTTTATTAAACTTTAGTTGTTGATTTGTTATATTACACACTCGTTTATCATTAACTAGCGGTGACTTATTGATAACAATACATGGATTAAATGATATAATGATATATAATGATATATACAAAATGTATTTATTGACATTTAGATATTATCATTTAAATAGTGTTGTTTTTTTAAAAATCCATTCGTTGATATATATACACCTTTCATTGTCACTGTCTCAATATAGCTGTGTGTGGTTGAACGCTTAAATGTGGCCCACTCATATGAGCTATAATTGTATGTATGTATGCGTCTATATGTTAATTGTGTCTTCAGACGAGTGTGTTATGATGTAGAGATACAGTTTATCAACGTGTGTTGCAACTACCTTTTTTAAGGAGTGAATATATGCGTTTGATTTCTGTGTATCTCGTCATAGCTAGGCGCCCTGCCGTAGTTCGTCCGAAGGTTGTCTGTCCTTGGTAGTTCACAAATATTTCTCCCCATATATAAATATATATATATATATATATATATATAAAGACTCTATATATATATGTCACTTAATAGTTGCTATGCTCAGATTGTTTCGATATAAAGAGAGGTTCTTGACGCTAAAATAAAAAAGTTGCATCAATGCAACATACATGTTCTTAATCTCAAATACGTATACCATATTGTGTCAAAGATCTTAATCAAATGTTTGACTTTAAAACAAATTACCTGTATAACAAATTGGAAAAGTGTCTCTCATTTATAAAAACAAATGTTTTTTTTGTTGTTTTTTACTCTTTTACGGATTTCATTATCTTTGTAATATATATGCGGGTGGGGTGGAAGGAGACAACCTCAATACAACACTATTTCGACTTTGTCTTACTAAATATACATCAGACTAGTTTTCAGTTAAATTTCAAATATGTCCCTTAAATTATAGAAGTGCTATGAACTGTAAATGCGTTTACAATTGAATAGCGCACTAGCCGACATAAGTAACCCCAATTTAAATGCTTATTATATATATCATCATAATTTGCTCAAATTTTGAACACCTTCTTTTACCTACATACCTAGTAGGCTACCTACATACCTATCTACACGTTCTTTAAAGTGGTGACTGAATCCCGATTATCAATGTATTTGATGAATCTGTTAAACATATATTGATGAGGTACGAGTTTTTGTAAAAAAAAGTGTACATTGCATTAAAACATTTGAAATAAAATGTAACTGGGGTACTTATAAGTGTCGTTTAGTGTATAACGTATTAACATTACTAACACATATATGTTGCATTTTCAGGTGAACAGGTGTATTCCTGGTCAACAGCAGATGAATACCGATAGATCAACAACCTTACCAATGTATACAGTGTGTTTACTTCACATCTAAACAAACTATCAGGTAATGGAAAAGCATTCATTGATTAGCTATCAGATAAAGAACACGAAGTTAACAACATACGGTTAAGATTAATATATCATAGCATTTGAAAGCAAATTTAAAAACACTCCATCATGGATGAAGCAAATATTGCAGAAAAATTATTAAGACAATTTCCTTCATCTTTTGATGCACTTGAAGTCGTCGAGAAAATGTCTAAGGGAAAGGTTCATACAAGTATTGAAAAAATTACCACTGAGCTGGAAATGAAACCAAAAACATTTGACATTGATATCGAGGAATTAAGGGCTCTGAATATTATATCATTCCTATGGTATGTATTAGAGGATAGGGAAAAGGCGTTTGAGTACAATACAATAGTCCTAGATACAAACAGTGCGAATGTGACCGCTTTAGCCAACAAAGCGTGGTTCCACTTAAAGTTAGAGGAGTACTCTCAAAGCAAACAAGTGTGCGATAAACTCGAACTTCTACGTGACAATAAGTTAGAATTGTTGATAGCAAAAGCTGAAGTGGCATTTACATATTCTCGACTAGGGATGCATGCGTATAGACACGCTGAATCTCTGTTCATCAGTGTTTTGAATGAAAGCAAACAAGTTGCAGATGTTCCGGAAGAGTACATTTGCTTATGGACATTTGGACTGGCTCTTGTCATGAGAAGACAGTTGAATATTGTAGGCACACTAGACCACAAAGCAGTTTGTTTGACAAACGAATGTGTTCAGTCCACTGTCCTAAAGTTTCATGTAATCACTGAAATGAAGAATCAGAACATTTCGAGGTATAAGGCAAGATCCTTTGTCGAAATAGGTTTAGTAGTAGACATGATTGGAAGAAATAAAGAACTTTATCCTAAGGGAGTAACAGAATTATTTCCGAAAGATGGTCCAATGCAAGTCAACATGTCTGGATGTTACTTTGAAAAAGCGTTAAAAATGCACCCAAACGATGTGTTTGTTCTTGAGAAAAGCGGGAAGTATTACAGATATCAGAAAGATATTCAGAAGTCAATACAACATTTGAGACAAGCAATTGCAATTAGAGAAACATCTTTTGGTCACCATCACCTTGCATTGTCACTGAAGAGAGAAGCAGAAATGTTCAGACGACATTACTCAGCCAAATCAGAGCGTAGAGAACGTATAAAGGATCACGCACAGCAACATTATGTATCAAACATAGGAATGGTTTCTCAACTGGACAGAAAATACACTAGACAACCATTTTTTCAGAAAACTTTTCGATGAAAATGTGGCTGCCACAAAGCCTGCCGAACCAAACGACTTGAACATGAGTAAGTATGAAAATTATGCTGGGGAAAGAGTGGAGGGTTCAGAAGAGCATGGCATATCAGGGATGAACGAGTATTTTCGTAAAGAAAAAGATAAAGATGACAATATTAAAAATCATTTCCCTAACCTGGAAGCTGAATGTCAGAGATTATCGACTGTGGGAAATGCCACCAGATCAAACGAAACCACGGAAGTTTACGCAGCTGAAAGTATAGAATCTGGATATGCAAGTTATAGTCCATCAATACGATCAATAGAAGAAAATATATCGTCGGAAAAGATTGTTTCTAAAAGTAGTAACACTTTTCAGAACGATGATGGGCTTAAGGGACTAAACGAAGAGTTTCGTGTCATGTCTGTTCAACAAAGTTCTAAGTTAAATTGCAACGCAGCTGTATTCATACCACAGACAAGGGGATGTGATGTAAACAGAACTGACCACTCCATTCATTCGGATAAACCTGATAGTATTAGCGGACTCGACCAAGCAAGAACGCATTTTGGAGTAAACAATACAGGAAACAACACAGGTATTAGGGTACAGGCACGAGATAAAGTACTCAATGCAAAAAGTCGACATAACAACCGAGGCTGGTCGGTAGACCAGGGGCGGGGGCGGGATAATCAGCGGCAATACGGGAATACAGACTCACAAATGAGATGTAGAGGAGCCAACTCAACAAAAAGTCATGGTAGAGCAGCAGACAACCTAAGAGGTCAGAATAGAGGTCAATACGACAATGGCAATGTTCGAAAAAACAGATTTTCTATTTTGAATATGATTAAAAGTCCAAAAAAAACTGAAATGTTTGCTTGACAATACTAATAACGCTGCTATCTTTAAACATTTAGATAGAGC
>JAWPHD010000117.1:0-15000 GCA_037043455.1 Cyrtodaria siliqua | reverse complement strand
CTTCTATCCTAAGATATGTTTTGCTACCTAAACAGGTTTGAAATAGTTCTTCTTTTGTCAGAAGATCGAGCACGGGCAATATTGTTCGACAAATATTATTCACAGAAACGGCGAATTCATTCATTTCGTCTATAAAACCGATGCATTCGACGGTAACGTGTTTAGGTAAATCTTTCGTTATGCTATTGCAAAGTATGCATCTAAAAGACAGGAAGCTAGACGTTGCGCATGCTACCCATGAACGAGCAATTTTGAATTTATTATAGAGGCTACAAACAGAGACCGGAACCTTCCAGATTAAGGCTGGTGCTACTGAATTATGTAGATTTATGAATCGCGTAAAATCATCATCACTTGATATTCTGTCGACCCATTCTGTCGTATAAAATGATTTAACAGCGTTATTAACAATTATTTTCCATCTTAATTTAGATGGAAATTGTGCATTCGATAAGAAAGACAATAAGTAATCAAATAGCCTATACTTAACGAGAATCTCGCATATGTCAGGGATGAACCCATACTGATTTGTACATCCCTGCAGCATAAACAAGTTAAGTCTCAGACTGAAAATCTGTTTGCACAGTAAATGTGTCGGTAGTGTACACAATTTCTGTAAAAAGCTTAGTTTTCGTTTATCAATATCGGATATAAGTGGTAACCACCCAAGCATGGAAAGAGCCATGTCGGTGCGCGTGCGCATAGGAAACTTTTGAATTACTTTTGCTGACAACCGTTTCACTTTTTCAAGCTGAAGCAAATTTTTGACAGACATATTATGCCAAAGCTCGCACCCATACAGCAACGGTGGAAATGTAATTGTTTCTACTATCGACGAAACAATTAGTGGATAAATTGTTCCTCTATGTGGATCCAGTGACAAAATCGAAAACAGAGAAGCACGTCCTTTATCACAACGGCTGTCTATAGCAGTGCCGCATTGAAGTGAAGCATTTAATTCTATACCAACATGCTTAGTGAAAAAGGTTTGCTTTAAATCCATAGTACCAAATGTTATTGGACTTGAAATCACTTCATTGCTGTTAGAAAATAAAATCACTTGACATTTGGAGGGATTAAATGAAAATTTCCATTTCTGAGAATACATTTTAACAATAGTTAACATTTTTCTTAGACTGTCTACGTTTGGAGCTAGGAGTGTCAGGTCGTCCGCCAGAGTGGGGTTTCCACAATTTATTAAACCAATATAAGAACCAAGTGATGAACATTGTAATTCTTCTAGAAGGTCGTTTATGTAAACAAGATAGAGCCAACTGGAGAGAACCCCACCCTGACGGACTCCTTGCATCACCGCGAAAAGTTCTGATTGTATACCATTAACCATTACACAGCTAAACATAGTTCTGTAAGTATAGATTAGAGTGCCTAAGAGTTTTCCGCCGATACCGAATTGCCTCATTTTACTAAATAGGCCATCGTGCCATACGTTATCGTACGCATTAGATGCATCTAGAATAGCTGCATAAGTGTTACTACCGTGCTCTTTATTGTTCAGAATTGTTTCTTGAATATTAAAAGAAACTGTTATAGAGCCTAGAAGTTCTTGATAGCCGTTCTGTTGTTTATTAGGAAACGGAATGCACTTAAGACGACTCCATGTATTTAATCTTCCCTTAACTACAGCTTCAAAAAGCTTGTAGAGAACTGACAATAGAGTAACAGGTCTGTAACTATCGGGATGCTCTTTTGGCTTTCCTTCCTTGAGAATAGGGATTATTATTCCAACCCGGAAGCTATAAGGGGAATATTCGTGTTCAATCATTTTATCAAATAACAATTTAAGGTACTCTAGAATGCTACTACCACCGTGTATAATGTGCTCATTTACTATGTTATCAGTTGACGGTGCTTTTCGAACTTTTAATTTTGTTCTTACAATGCTTTGTAACTCCTCTAAATTAATAGGACAGCTTAGCTCTGGGTTGTCATTAGCATGATCAGACTTCACATAGTCGTTCACTTCTCTTTCTACTTTGCATTTAAACTCGTCGTCATAATCACAATTAGATGGAATTAATAAAGACGCATAATAGTTTCTAAATACCGTAGTAATACTTTCTGGGTCGCTTTTTAACGCTTTACTACTTTGGTCATATATTTCTACTATTGTTTCGCGTTTTTTCCTTCTGCGTGTGTTAACAAGTTGCCAAAATAGCTTGAAATCACAGTCTGCTGCATTATTCAGATCGTCATAATATTTTCTTTCTACATTTAATATCGCTTGATTTTGAACTTTTCTAAACCTGCTTTTTGCGGCTTTGTAATACCGATATGAATCGTGTTCATTTCCGCGTGGTTTCCCGATACGTATCCATTCGGCACGTTTTTGCCTTTGTAACGTATGCGCCATTTTTACCTCGGGAGTCCAGTAGGGTTTTGAGTGTTTATTAAATTTAGAAACTTTTAAGGTACCGAACGCGGCAATGTGTATTGATTTTGTTATAAAATCAGCAAAATTGTCTATATCGCTTTTACTATTTATGGTCATTTGAGCTTCTGTTAAATTGACAACCTCGAGTTGTTGCTTCAACGCTACCTTGTAATTAGAAATCTCTCCTGGTGTCCTCTTATTCCAGGCTATATGAGTTTTATTAACCAACTGGTAACGCGATATTGGTATCCTTAGTTTCGTAAGGATTGGTAGGTGGTCGGATACGGTGCACAGTTCATCATCAGTCACTCTATTTTCAATTACTACATGGCTTTGCTCTTTGGCTATAAGCACGCAGTCTAAAATTTTCTGAGTGGGACGAAATGTATATGGCACCCCTGAAGTTTTTATAAAAGTAATGTTGCACATCTCTATGAATGCTTTAAATACGTTACTTCGTTCACTACTAGTATGCGGACAAAGTGTGTTATTATCAATGGAAATATTGACATCACCGCAAATTATAACACGCCCCTGTTGCGAATAAGCCTCGTATATGCCTTTCATCGTACTCATACATTCTTTATATACACTGATATCGTAGTTCACCGATGGCATATATATAGCAAAAATATAGATAGGAATACAGCAGTTTGACTGAATTATTTCCACACCTACAATTCTGTCACTCGGAAAAGCCTGCATAGGTTTTACCTTGAACTGACATTCTTTTTTGTATAGAATACAAACTCCACCTTTGCCGCATCTCGCGCTTGGAATGTGAGATGAGTCGCATATTGACGTCGATATGTACTTACTATCTATTGAGTCAAGAAATGAGCTGTGCTCGGGTTTAAGTTTGTGCTCGGATATTAGAGCTAAGTCAATGTCATATTTATCTAATAAACAACTTACACTTGAAGCAGAGGACATGATTCCTCTCACATTCCAAGTAAGCAGATTGCAACTCAAAGATTCATGTGACTTAAACATACAAAATACAACGATACGTATAATTGTCCATAATACTTGATTAGCCATGGCTGAGTCAAAATTGTACATGTATTACCAATAGCTGTTATGGTTTAGTTATGACTTCTGATTGACATTATGCCAAACACGACAGTACATATTTCTTGGCCAAAAGTACTTGTTTTCGACCATGCTGCTCTGGTTGGAATAAACTGTCAGCTTAGCCGCAAGGTCACCATTTTTACTTTCAAACATATGGATCGCCTGTGGCTTTCATAAGCACTGCATTGCGTTTTTCCCGCAGTCCTATTATATTAAAGACAGACAGACAGACAGACTTTTTATTCAGACTTGTACAAAGTACATCGTCTACAATACATACATATTAGCATATATGATGTCAACGTATATATACAAGTAAATGATGAACTATATACAAATGGTATAATTAATCATTTCATTATTATTGTTATTATTATTATTATGTAGTATAGTAAATAAGAGTAGGAGGTTGAACTAAGTAACTACCTTTCAATAGTTAATAAAGCGTTTCTTAATACAATTGATTCTTTAACATATAACAGAAGTTTTATTATTTTTTGTGATGTGATTTCAATGGTGAAATATATACAAATGGTATAATTTATCATTTCATTATTATTATTATTATTATGTAGTATAGTAAATAAGAGTAGGAGGTTGAACTAAGTAACTACCTTTCAATAGTTAATAATGCGTTTCTTAATATAATTGATTCTTTAACATATAACGAAAGTTTTATTATTTCTATCTTGTCATGTGATTTCAGTAACTCCAAATATTTGAAAACAGAAGGACGTTTGTAATAACAACGTTTTAAGTATTTCTTTCTAATATCAATATAACAAGGACAAATACATACAAAATGAAATTCATCTTCTATATCTAAACTATTACAAATTAGGCAATATCTTTCTTCACGAAGTGTTCTATTGCTGGCATATCTACCAGTCTGTATTCTGAGTGGATGCACAGATAGTCTAAGTCTAGTAAAATATAGACGTAAACTTCTTGGCAAAATATCTAAATATGTTTCATATTCCAAACTAGTTTTAATATCTTTGTACAATGTTAACACAGAACTGTTGTTTAAGGTACCACACCAATTTTGTTTAAAGGCATCTAAAACTCTAATTCTAAAGTCATACAAAAAAACGTCACTGTTTATATAAGACGCATTATCGAATACATAAGAAAAACCGTAATCATCTAGTAATTTCTTAACACTGCTAACCCAGTTCGTTTTTCCGCTATTACAGTCCTGTAAAGCGTGTCCATACACAGTCTTTAGAATGATATTGTCAGTATTTATTACTTTCAACCAATATTTCATAATTCTTATATATCTATTAACATATAGGGGATATCTTCCAAGTTCACCATACACAGCTGCATTGCATGTATTAGGTAGTACCTTTAATAACCTTTTGCAAAATTTTAAATGAATTCTTTCAATTTCTTTAGATTTAGTATTGCCCCAAATCTCACATGCATAACTAAGAACAGACACAACAAAGGCATTGAACAACTGACATAAAGTTTTAGGACTCAAATCATATACTTTACATTTACATAATAAAACATTCATTGCCTTAAGAGCTTTACCAACTAAATGCTCCTGATTAAGAGCGAAATTTCCAGTATAATTGAAAATATTCCCTAAATAGTTAAAATCATTCACTACGTTGATAACGTCTCCATTGTAGGTCCAATGCTCACTGGCTAATAACCCGCCACGTTTACGAAAAACCATAATTTTAGTTTTGGCAATATTAACTTTAAGTCCCCACGAATCGCAATAATTATTTAATGTATCTAAATGTACTTGTATTTCAGCAGGTGTTTTTCCTACAATGGCCATGTCATCCGCAAATAGCAATAACATTAGTACTATATCATCTAATTGCAAACCTGAATCTATATTATTTTGCAAATATAACTCCAAATCTTCAACAAAAAGAGAAAACAAAAGAGGGGACATTACCTCCCCTTGACGTAAGCCAACAGCATAATTAAAATAATCAGTATAATTAGCACAGGATTTGACACATGATTTGACTTTTTGGTACATATTGCGTACAATTCTAAGTAATTTGCCATTAATACCACATCTATACATCTTAAGCCATAATGCATTTCTATAAATAGAATCAAAACATTTCATCAAATCGACAAAAATAACATACAATCGTTTGTTTTCATTCAAGTATTTTTGGACTAATGACATAAGTATAAAAATCGCATCAACAGTGGATTTTCCTTTCCGAAATCCGAACTGAGCATCCGAAATTATGTTATGCTCATTACAAAAGTTTTCAAGTCGCCTATTGAGTACAGTAGTAAAAACCTTTGAGAAACAACTAACTAGCGTAATGCCTCTATAATTATTTACATCATTTACATCACCTTTTTTGTGTAAAGGAATTATAATCCCTTCCATCCATTTATCTGGGTAAAAACCCGAATTCAAAATGCAGTTGAATATATCGCATAAATGAGCCGATAATATGTCTATGCTTTCAATAAAATATTCATTCAGTAAACAATCACTACCAAAAGCCTTCCCTCTTTTTAAAGATTTTACAGCATTTAAAATTTCATCAATCGTGATGGGCTGGTCAAGTTCTGGGAAGGACCCATTAGGATTATCAAAATCATTATTTTCACAAAAAATTTCCGCGTCTTCATTTGTACAGTTAAATACATCACTGCCAAGCTTTTCAAAATATTCACGAAAAGTATCTAATGCTATCTTATTAGCAACAGACTTATTTGAGCTCTTGAAATACTTCCAAAAATCTCGTGGTTTACTTTTCTTAAGGCTCTCTATTTCGGACATTTTACGTTTATAAAATGTATTTTTCTTCTTACAAATTATATTCTTATACAAGAATTTACGTTCACATAAATCTATTCTATTTGCATCAGTTTTATAACAATTAAACAGGTTTAAGGCATCTAAATAGCAAAACATCTGAAACTTATGCAAACTGTATAGTGTTATTCACACCTCTATACTGACAGTCTATACTGACAGCTTGTTCACTCTCTAACTCATAGTAACTTTATTTTTCATCTCTCAATACTTACCACAATGAAGCTGCTATCAGATGTTCCAGTTATTTCACACACCATTAAGTTTACATTAAGCACACTGACCAGACAGCTCCTGAGCTATAAATCACCACAGTTACCGTCACTCAACTGATCTAATATCTCAATTGTTATGTGTAAGGCAAGTTCATGGATAAATTCAGCCATGAAGAGAAACAGATCTTGAAATAAAATAAACAATTTTTATGCAGAGTATTATTTTATTTTTTAATTTGTCTAATTTTATTATTTATAGTCTAATTTGTAGACTGATACCGGACTACGACATTTCTTGATATTTCTAACATAATACGCAATTTCTAGCGCATACTCACGTATTAACTACTCAATAAAAATCGAATTCAAGTTGTTTTGAATCCTATTTTGACTACCATAACATATAGTTTAAGAACACGCAAAGTTAATTACATGTGCAATATGATGGATTATAGAGGCGCTTTTAAATCTGTTAAGTTATTTTTCATCGTATAATAAATATTATTAAATATACCTGTCAGCAAGCAGTTCCTATGTTCAGTGAATACAACGCCTGACTGTAAATCAGAAGGTCGTGTGTTAAAGTCCTGGGAGAGGTTAACATTTTATTTCTGGAAAGTTTGTGCTACATATGATGTGCACTATCCGAATGGTGTACTCGGATTCGCAATGAGCCGGTGAACATGAAATTACAAATAAAAACACCCCTGTAAAAATAGTCATGCGATTTAGGTAGATTTAGGTATATAATTTAGCGGAAAGTATCTCAGCTATCAACATATACCGTACTTACTAGGTTATTGACGTAAAACCATCAACTTAGAACGTGTTATTTTGCTTGTCAACTTTGTTTCCATAAACTGCGCTCCCCTGTGACACACGGACTTATCAGGCGGAAATGTTAATCTTTTAAAAGGTGGAACAGTGGGACGATTCAAATTCCGGATCGCTGCAATAATCGCCCACCCTAATGTACAAGAAACATAAATACGTTTGCATGCCACGAAGAAATCGAAAACAATTTCCTTATCAAGTGTCCAATTGAATTATTGACTTCGCACTGCGTGTATATTCCATTTGTCTGAAGTTAACAATATATTGAATTACAATGTCCGCAGTGTGTGCCTCGTCAGTTTAAGGGAGCATCTATCATTTGAGCTTAAACCATGTATTGAACCTGAAGAGGAGAATCGGGATTTTCATTCACTACGTTCATCCTGAAAGACAGAAGGGAGATAATCGGTACGTGGATCTTAACGTGCATCTTAACGAAGGGAGGCTACTTTTGTCGAGTTTGTGTTTTCTCGGAATTAAGGTATGGAACGGCTTTCAATATTTATTTTTTTACTTTGTTCCTCGGTAATCGGTTTTCAAATTATTTTGCAGGTCAACCTAATGATCAAGTAAACTGGTACCTGAAAACACATGAATGTTTGACTGTACCCTGTATGTTATAATAGGTTCGATAATAGTTTGAACGACTTTTGGCACTACTCTTATTTGTGTAGTAATTTTCATATCGTATACATTAAATACAATTTAATTATTGTAAGAATAAAATCAATGTTTTTGTTGACATATGATTAGTTTGAAAGATACTATATTTCAAGATTTAAACATAAATAACAGAACACAGATGCTGTCCTCACTGCTAATCAACAACGGCGTCCATTCAATCTCAACTTGTTCAAAAGCACACCTGCTTCCAATCCGTTTGGACTGAAAATATTGCCTTCACATTCACGTCAGATTTGAAAAAACAAAAACAGAAGAAAATAATGGATTTTTTTTAAACAAGATTAATAATGCCACGAACATATTGAAAGAGACGGTTCGTATTGATCTTTGAAACGAGTATAAAACCAAAGTATGATGTTTGGTGTTCAGGTGTTAATAACAGTTTCATGACTGTATATGGCTTTTCTATCGTCTATCTACTTGATTCGAGTTGTTTGTTTTATGATTATAAATCTTGTTTAAAAGAAAATACCCGCCAAATAACAAACAATTTACACTACAAAATCGTTTATTAAAACTATATCCTGGTGTTCAGGTTATATCACAATGTACATTCGCCAATTAAAAGTATAGGTTTATTCATGGGTTCTTAAACAACTATCCCGTCAAATAACGGCAAAATTGCTCTACACAACCGTTTATCAAAACTCTATACAGATGTTCAGATTCATAAAAAATGTATATGTCAAATAAAAGTATAGGTTTATCCATGGGTTCTTAAAATACCCGTGAATGAATATGCGTACAATGAATGAACTCTTACTTCGACGCTACAGTTTTGGCATTTGGACTAGCTGGTTAAAGCCGTTTATATTGTGCATATAGAGTTTGGATTCTCAAAATATGCGAGTATTATTATATACCTCGTGGTCAGTAGGTTTAGAAACCGTGTACATATGCTGTCAAAAGTGGGTGCTGGTGGCGGGATTGGAAGCGACAAACACAAACAAGGGAGAACAGCAACTAATTTGGTTTCACTCATTTTATTCATGAGAGGTAAAATTATGTGCAATACCCGTCACGCCCCCAAACACTAAGATTGGGCTAGAAGATCACAAAGGACCAGTAAATAATATAGCACTACTGATTAACGCTTCTGATTCGTGGTAGGTCGACACTATTTCATGACTGCCCATGAATGAATGTCTGTGTTTTACGCAGTACGCAATAGTTATACTATTTGTTTAAACACATATAGCGACCCAGTCAAATGGTATACACAAAAAAGTTATACCGAATACATTGTATCTACGGTCGATTTCCAGTCTATCGCGTCTCACGGAACCATTTTTTGATTGTGTTCTGTGAAAGGTACATTTCCCGTTCGACTTTTATACCTACTTATTTGTTTTAGATAAGTTCAGACTAAAAACAAACGATTTAAATGATAGATTTACTTAGTATCAACTATCTGAGCAGCTATGCAAACCATAGCTCTTACGGTCATATGCCACTATTTGCATTTCCCATTGGCCTACATTATAGGATTTTGGCCTTCAACCCCTATTTCTAAATCACACAGGCTGAAAAAAGCAACTTTTCTTAAAGAACTGTCTTAGATACACGCAAATATGACTGGAGCAAATTGTGGATAATGTAATGCTTTCAGCCTCTAATACTTCACTGAAGGTAGGCACCCCCAGAATGGCAGTAAATAAACTGTGTTTTTTTGTAAACACATCCTCAGTTCATTTTATCAATAAAAATGCAAATTTCAATCCTTAATATCCTAAATGAACAAGTTTTATGATGTAAATGTATTATTTTGATGTTTCATGCGGATTCCAATCAGAATCTACCTTACAATCTGACTGTATGCCCTAATATACCCTTTTTCAACCGATCAACAACAACAATAACTTTTATTTCTCAGATCAAAATACATGATGTATGAGAAAGGAGGAGTCCCAATTCAATAGTGGTGTCTGACCTTATGGCTTAATATTCTTTTATCGACCATAAATCTATGACCACTTTTCTTCAAAATATCAGTAAAATATACGGCACGACTCAAGGTCGCAGTTTCGGCAAAGTTCTGAAAACATTACGCAATGGTACTCAGTGTCTGCATAAACAACTGCCGAATTTCAATTGACTTAACGTTTATTACTGCATGTCCATTTAAACAGCTCACCAAAGAGAAGGATAATACGTCGACCTATTCGTGTTTTTGTAATGACTGTATATTCTGTCATTTTCTTCTTGAATCTATGTTTTCGTCTCGAAATACTGAGCTCTCGCCAAAAGCAAGACTCCGTATTTGGAAACTTAGCACCGCCCTACTCATGAATACAACTGGCATTTCCGTTTATCGTGTTTGATGGTGTCTTTTTCAGATTCATTATCGAGTTGGGTGAAGCTAAGTTTGCACACGGACCATAACTGTTCTTTAAAGATGAATAATTTGAATATTTCAATGTGAGAATTGTTTCATGTATAATCAGATGCATTTCATTGGCACGGCGTTATCTAATCCGAGCCTTTTCTGACCGGCTCACAGTCTCTTTATGCTTTTTATATTTCATCTCGCTGTGTGCGGTCAGAGGAACTCCTTCTGTAAAAAGGTGGAATTCTTCTCTCTAATGTATCCAAGTGCTAACATTTCAAGTGTCTAAATATTTATCCTTCTGTATCTTAGTCGAACATTTTCAGACAAAGTTAAAATGTCTTAGTGTCCAGTATTAGGAGCTCGACTTTTTGAGCTCGACTTGTCAAGTAAGAAAGTGACGATTCTTACGGATGGCGGGAGGTATACAGTACTGGTTCCATGCACAGGCGCCCCCTACATGAGAGAGAGAAGAAGGATAGAGAGAAGAAGAAATAGTGTTGTAGTATATGCATATACAAATACAAGGCTGGAAGCTAATTTCACACTCGTTTATTTTCGGATTTTTTTTTACCTCTTTAATGGTCCGTGCGTAAATGTCACTCAGCGATTGGATCAGGTATACATTTTCCTTCGTTTCTGCAACATTGGTTTACCAAAATATGCTCTACTGACTTGGAAATCCGTCAACAACTTAAAAAATCACAGACAAGAAGGAGGTCTGCACAAAAAAGACAATATTTACGAATCCGTCATGCGACACTCACGCGACAGTTTCGGAGTAACTCTAAAAATATGTACTTTGAAAATCCCGTTGAATCTCTTAAAATCTCGCCAAAATCGCCCAAAACGTATGGGCGATTTTAAACGTCCTATTTTCTCCAGGCCCTGGTTCTGGATACGTGTAGCATTGCGTAACGAAGAAATCATAAGCGGGCCGGGTGACCGAGGCTAGTGAATATGATAATTAAAGATTTCACTGGACACAGTTAACAATATGCATAAACAACATACATTTATTACCCAACATTTTTATTATTAAACATGTTTTACACGCGAGTCTAATACTTTAGGAAACCAAAAATAAAACGACGTATGAACACATACATCATCGAGGTTTCACAGTTTTTGTTATATCTGTCGTTTTCAATCCTGTTCAAATCATAACCGCTTTACTTCTAATAAATGTGTTTATTTAGCGCCGGCTTGCACAGTACTCCTCTATCTTGGTGCACATTCACGTCTACATAGGTGCTTTTTCTTTTAACTTTCTGTCTTATCGCTCAATAGTATGTTAATGTCATTATGGATGGATTCGGGAGTCGGCAATTAGTCACGCACTGTGATGTTGCACTGAGTGTGGTGGTGAAATTACATGCTGAATTGCAATGCTGGCAATACCTCCTAGGCGATGATGGCGTACCAATGATCAGAAATACATACATTTCGACGTGATTAAAATTAATGAATCGCAACTAACTTCTCATTTCATCTACATAATCTGCACACTGCATACATCGTCATAATTAACAGCAAGCACTCTCACACTTTATAGCCCTGTCTGTCATGACCGTAACCTGGATTTCCTGATGACTATTTTTATGTTTATAAAATAAAGAACTAGAGTACTGAGAGACCTATGATTGTTGGAAAGAAGTTGAAAATATGTTTGCAGTAAGTCTTAAATGAGTGACTACATATGTTT
This sequence comes from Cyrtodaria siliqua, assembly GCA_037043455.1. Lineage (NCBI taxonomy): Eukaryota > Metazoa > Mollusca > Bivalvia > Adapedonta > Hiatellidae > Cyrtodaria > Cyrtodaria siliqua. The sequence goes on along the minus strand of JAWPHD010000117.1, from coordinate 2,958 downwards.
TATAGACTTTAATAAACGAGTTTAACACTACTGTACGGGGTTTGTATATCAAATAATACCCATACGAGGTGAATGTTTCTCTACTCTAATGTTTTCAATTACTAGGCGCCATTTTATTAAATAAATCATGACTTTGATTGGTTGTTTAATTGACGTCAGATATGTTACGCGGCTGTAACACGTTCGCAATACAACAATACGACATCTTAAACCAAATTTAACGTAACTCACATGGATTTTATGAAGTAGTATTCCAACAATGATAACGATTAAGGTATGTATGGACATATCGTGTAATATACCATGCAGCAATTGGAATTTAATGCTTTACTGTGTACAAACACGATGTAGTCCACTTTGCACTAGTGTATTACAATAAATAAATACTGAAACAGTGATCCCTTGGAAGCAACAAAAACAAACAAGAGAGAAAAGTAGCAGACTCGGTTTTATTGAGTCTGTTCATGAGAGGTAATTTAAAATGCAACACCTCTCATGCCTCCTACCACCGGCTTAGACATGACTTTATTACACTCCCAGAAGTAGATATACAATTCGAACAGGAACTGACGCATTCAAAGACCTCAGCCATCTAAAATTCTCATTGAAAAGCAACTACAGTTTCATAAAAAACAGAAAATATGCGACACCACAAACACAAAAGGGTTAACAACAGGGGTACCATTTTGGAACGGTCAGTGGTAAAAGCAAAAAAAAAACGCTGATTGTTTAAACCAGGTTCTAGGGTACATCAAACCTCACTGTTACCCTATTATTATACTAATTAGACGGAACAGTGTAAATTAGAAACCACCCGCCATGATATATCTCTAGCAAACCGTTAATAGGCAATATAAGTTAAACACAAAGATGATCATGTATATATGAACATAAAAAGAAAAGCCTAGAAAGCCACAACTTAATTACTCAATGACACTGCAGAAAGCAAGAGCAAACGAGATAATAACCAGTTACTGGTACGAGAAGTACATACTTTCATACGTGTGTCTTTATGTACAGGAACCGATGGTTAAAATATGGCTTAACTGTGTAGATTTTGCTTTTAAAAACATGTAATTATTGATATGGGGTGTATGGAAGTGAAAACGTGATCTAGGATAAATAAAACTTTGCAAAATAAAGACTGATCATTTCACAAAAAATTGAACTGCGAATTTAAAAGTTGACTATTTTCACATGAAACGATTAATCAAGCATGCTTAATTAAACAAGAAATATGTGTGTTTGTGAATAAATTTTTTATCCCGATAATTATGTAAGTATTTGTTATACTAGCACACACACTGTGTGAGGTTTCGGGCCGGATGCAAGTTTTTTTTATGTGCCCGACAGTCTGTCCAAAAGACATTGAGCTGATTTTGTCATTTATCTTATATGGTCGGACTGCCAAGTCCATAAACGTGCATATGCCACGAACTTTTCACTAAAGCGAACAAAACGTTATACATGCTTTACTTTTATGTAACACATATTCAGCTGTCTCAAAGAAAAAAATATGTTAACCGCTCAATAAACACTGCATTCCTATATGAATAAGCTTTAAGAAAACATGCAGTTGTATAGGCATGCGAGTAAATGTAACATCAAAGAGAGTCCGCACATTTCTTAAATAACATATGAATAATAACTACAGGCGAAGCGGCAATCAGAGCATTCACTCAACCAATTTCTAATTTCCGATAAACGAGGTTATATGATTAGCGATGCTGGTGGCATTGTCCTCGTTGAACATCAACATCCTCTGTGCGGTTTATTAGTCTGCAGTGTTATAAGCACGCACTGTATAGATATCATCAAACAACGTTAAAGTAGTAATGGTTGATTAAGAGATTATGCCTCCATAGTTTTAAAACAGCAGATTTAAAAAATAGTTAATTTAAACGTAGCGTATGGCAGTAGATGACATATTTGGATAGAAAACTACATGATATTGCTTTTAGCTTTTTCATTTTGAGCCTATGAGCCAGTTTTGATATTTGTCTGGTGAAGTAGGATTGTGTGTGACAAAATACGTTAACCATCTTGCGTGATTTTAGTTGATTGTGCTCTGTGAATGCTACATTTCATGATCATTTGTTTACCTACTTGTGCTTTTGTAAGTACATAATATGACGAGTGTTTAAACGCTCCAAAGGGAAAAAGGTGCTTATGTAGGATTCAGTGGAGAACTGGGTCATTATAGGTGAAATATGACTGTAATAAGCCAACATTGCTAGTGGAATTAGGTTAAAATAATTGAAAGTAGGACTCAGAAAGTGCGAAAATGCGTGTAACAATAGGTGAAGTAAGTACAGCAAGTACTCAATGACGTTGCAGTAGCCAGAAAAACAAAATAATTAAACATAAAAGGCACCAAGACAAGACAAGATTGAAGACAAATATCAAACGTTGCCGTCCGTTCAGGGTTTAGGCGGACGTCATCATGGGGTCCACAATCTGTTTGGTCATCGCACAATTCAAAGAGGAGAACTGAATATGAGTCAACCACAAACAAAATGTAGTGCGTTTTGAAATGATAGAGGCAGAATCTATTTTCTATTTTTATAAACTGTTTAACAAGTGTAATATTGAATATTTGAAAGTGATCGTGACCAAGGATATTACGAATTAGAAAACAAAGTCGAACAGGAAAAACATAATTCAAGGACAGCAGTCAACCGAAAGCATGCATTGACACAAACAACACTTACACGGGTAAAACAGAGACAGGCATTTGAAAGTAGGACTCAGAAAGTGCGAAAATGCGTGTAACAATAGGTGAAGTAGGTTTCGAGAGTTGAGAAAATGGGTTTGACACATGTTGTAGATTTAGGTATATGGAATTCACCAACCATTCTTGAGAATATTCATAGGACTTGAGCTCAAGAATCAAATTTCGATTACAAGTATTCCAAGAAGTTTAACGATAAACGTTTATGCAAGCTGTTGTATGAATAA